>JAHFZB010000686.1:17500-31489 GCA_036884735.1 Huso huso
CAATACACTCTCAATCCACTCTCAATCCAATCTCAATACACTCTCAATCCACTCTCAATACACTCTCAATACAATCTCAATCCACTCTCAATCCACTCTCAATCCACTCTCAATCCACTCTCATTCCACTCTCAATACACTCTCAATCCACTCTCAATACACTCTCAATACACTCTCAATACAATCTCAATACACTCTCAATACAATCTCAATACACTCTCAATACAATCTCAATCCACTCTCAATCCAGTCTCAATCCACATTCAATACAGTCTCAATCCACATTCAATACAGTCTCAATACAGTCTCAATCCACTCTCAATCTAGTGTCAAAGCAGTCTCAATTCAGACTCAATCCACATTCAGTCCAGTCTCACTCCATTACCGTAGCCTGAAACCGCAGAGCTGTAGATCCAGATTCACTCTACATTCAGTCTGGGCACACTCCACATTTATTCCAGATTCAATTCATATGCATTCCAGATCCATTTCAGTTTGAATTCAGATTAATTTCACATGCATGTACTCCAGACTTGATCAGACTAGATTAACACAATCATACACACACAGACAGACAGACAGAGACACAGACAGACAGACACTCACACACACAGACACAGAGACAGAGACACAGACAAACAGACACGCGTGCGCACACACACACACACACACAGACACGCACACACACAGCACACAGTCAGACACACACACAGACAGACACACAGACACAGAGACAGACAGACCTGCAGGTTTGACTTTGCCAGCTTGAGGAATCCCAGCTTGACCTGAGAGGATAAACATTGAATATTATTAGTAATAATAATAATAATAATAATAATAATAATAATAATAATAATAGTGTCTCTCTCTCTCTCACCATTTCCGTATCCATTTCCTAGTCCAGCGCCTGGATAAGCACCCCCTCCATTACCATAGCCTGAAACACAGAGAGGAGTTAAACAAGCCAATCCACTCTCAATACACTCTCAATACACTCTCAATACACTCTCAATACAATCTCAATACATCCTCAATCCACTCTCAATCCACTCTCAATCCTCTCTCAATCCAGTCTCAATACACTCTCAATACAATCTCAATCCACTCTCAATACACTCTCAATACACTCTCAATCCACCCTCAATACACTCTCAATCCACTCTCAATCCACTCTCAATCCACTCTCAATACACTCTCAATACAATCGCAATACATCTGCAATCCACTCTCAATCCAGTGTTTCTCAATCCTCTCTCAATCCAGTCTCAATACACTCTCAATACAATCTCAATCCACTCTCAATCCAGTCTCAATACACTCTCAATACAATCTCAATCCACTCTCAATACACTCTCAATACACTCTCAATACACTCTCAATACACTCTCAATACAATCTCAATACATCCTCAATCCACTCTCAATCCACTCTCAATCCTCTCTCAATCCAGTCTCAATACACTCTCAATACACTCTCAATACACTCTCAATACACTCTCAATACACTCTCAATCACCCTCGTTATTTACACTCTCAATCCACTCTCAATCCACTCTCAATCCACTCTCAATACACTCTCAATACAATCGCAATACATCTGCAATCCACTCTCAATCCACTCTCAATCCTCTCTCAATCCAGTCTCAATACACTCTCAATACAATCTCAATCCACTCTCAATCCAGTCTCAATACACTCTCAATCCACTCTCAATACACTCTCAATACACTCTCAATACAATCTCAATCCTCTCTCAATCCAGTCTCAATACACTCTCAATACAATCTCAATCCACTCTCAATCCAGTCTCAATACACTCTCAATACAATCTCAATACACTCTCAATCCACTCTCAATCCACCCTCAATCCACTCTCAATCCACTCTCAATCCACTCTCAATACACTCTCAATACACTCTCAATCCAGTCTCAATACACTCTCAATCCACTCTCAATCCACTCTCAATACACTCTCAATCCACTCTCAATACACTCTCAATACACTCTCAATACTGCTCTCAATCAGTCTCAATACACTCTCAATCCCTCTCAATCCACTCTCAATCCAGTCTCAATACACTCTCAATACAATCTCAATCCACTCTCAATCCAGTCTTGGGGCCTCTCAATACAATCTGTACCTCTCTCAATACACTCTCAATCCCTCTCAATCCACCCTCAATCCACTCTCAATCCCTCTCAATCCACTCTCAATACACTCTCAATCCACTCTCAATCCACTCTCAATCCACCTCAATCCACTCTCAATCCACTCTCAATACACTCTCAATCCACTCTCAATCCAGTCTCAATACACTCTCAATCCACTCTCAATCCAGTCTCAATACACTCTCAATCCACTCTCAATCCACTCTCAATCCACTCTCAATCCACTCTCAATCCACTCTCAATCCACTCTCAATACACTCTCAATACACTCTCAATCCACTCTCAATCCACTCTCAATACAATCTCAATACACTCTCAATACACTCTCAATCCACATTCAATACAGTCACAATCTGTTACCATAGCCTCAATCACAAATAAGAGAGTCTATACAATCCACATTCAAACCAGGCTCAATCCACATGCAATACAGTTTCAATCCACATTCAAACCAACACCAATCCAGTCTCACTCCATTACCACAGCCTGAAACCAGACAGCTGTTGATAAAGATTCACTCTACATTGCACATTTATTCCAGATTCAATTCACTTTTAATTCAGATTAATTTCACATGCATGTACTTGATTAACACAATCATACAGACAGACAGACCGACACACAGACAGACACACACACAGACAGACCTGCAGGTTTGACTTTGCCAGCTTGAGGAATCCCAGCTTGACCTGAGAGGATAGACAATGAATATTATCACTAGTCTTACTGTTACTAAAACAGCCAAACACTTTTACTATCAATTCAAAGGCATTGAGCCGCATCAACACTGAATAACTATTGTAGAGTGTATATAAATAATCACTCACCATTCCCATAAGGAGCTCTGTACCCATTTCCCAATCCAGCCCCAGGATAGGCTCCCCCACCGTTACCATATCCGGCTGGAGAGGGGGAAAAATGGATATTTAAATTTCCACATTTGGGCTCTAGTGCCTTCATCAGCATTATTGAAACTAAACTGAGTCAAGCAGACCAGCGTTTGGGCTCTAGTGCCTTCATCAGCATTATTGAAACTAAACTGAGTCAAGCAGACCAGCGTTTGGGCTCTAGTGCCTTCATCAGCGTTATTGAAACTAAACTGAGTCAAGCAGACCAGCGTTTGGGCTCTAGTGCCTTCATCAGCGTTATTGAAACTAAACTGTGTCAAGCAGACCAGCGTTTGGGCTCTAGTGCCTTCATCAGCGTTACTGAAACTAAACTGAGTCAAGCAGACCAGCGTTTGGGCTCTAGTGCCTTCATCAGCGTTACTGAAACTAAACTGAGCCAAGCAGACCAGCGTTTGGGCTCTAGTGCCTTCATCAGTGTTATTGAAACTAAACTGAGTCAAGCAGACCAGCGTTTGGGCTCTAGTGCCTTCATCAGCGTTACTGAAACTAAACTGAGTCAAGCAGACCAGCGTTTGGGCTCTAGTGCCTTCATCAGCGTTACTGAAACTAAACTGAGCCAAGCAGACCAGCGTTTGGGCTCTAGTGCCTTCATCAGTGTTATTGAAACTAAACTGAGTCAAGCAGACCAGCGTTTGGGCTCCAGTGCCTTCATCAGCGTTACTGAAACTAAACTGAGTCAAGCAGACCAGTGTTTGGGCTCTAGTGCCTTCATCAGCGTTACTGAAACTAAACTGAGTCAAGCAGACCAGCGTTTGGGCTCTAGTGCCTTCATTAGCGTTATTGAAACTAAACTGAGTCAAGCAGACCAGCGTTTGGGCTCTAGTGCCTTCATCAGTGTTATTGAAACTAAACTGAGTCAAGCAGACCAGCCTTTGGGCTCTAGTGCCTTCATCAGTGTAATGTGTGTGTGTGTGTGTGTGTGTGTGTGTGTGAGAGAGATATTGGAAGTATCTGTGATGCAGGAGAGGTCAAAGGTTACCTTGTTTTCCAGCCTTGGCTCCCAGTCCAGTGGGGAGTCCAGGTCCAGCGCCTACAAGTGGAGAAAGAGGGAAGTGAACGCAGACAGAGAGCATGTAGGGTGCTATATCACTGTTATAAGAGACCTCATCTCCCTCCTCTCTCCTCTCTCCACCCCCTCTCTCTCCTCTCCCCTCTCTTTTTTAGGATCTGGTTGTGAATCAAACCTACCATAGCCTGGCTGTTGCCCCCCAGTGGGGTAACCTCCCGCTCCAGCACCATAGCCTGGAGAGAAAGGGGGAGGGGAGGGGAGGGAGAGAGGGGGGAGCAAGAGAGAGAAAGGTTTACTTTCAAGCTGTTTATTTGTAAAGCAAAGACAGACAGACAGACACCAAGAAGAAGGGATTATATTGTAGCGTCAAACTGAACAGGATTGTGGGGCTCTGTCTGTCTGTCTGTCTGTCTGTCTGTCTGTCAGCTTTAATGAAACTAAACTCTTTTCAGAATGTAGTAAACTAACACAGACACCGAGAAGAAGGGATTATATTGTAGCGTCAAACTGAACAGGATTGTGGGGCTCTGTCAGAAACCAACCAATCGCAACAAAGTATTTGCCAAAATTCCAGTACATCTTATCCTGTGTACAGATGTCACCCCGTGCGTGTTTGTATATAGAATATCCTGTGTTAGAAAACTCTGTGTTTGTATATAGAAACCCCTGTGTTTGTATATAGAATATCCTGTGTTAGAAAACGCTGTGTTTGTATATAGAAACCCCTGTGTTTGTATATAGAAACCCCTGTGTTTGTATATAGAAACCCCTGTGTTTGTATATAGAATATCCTGTGTTTGTATATAGAAACCCCTGTGTTTGTATATAGAAACCCCTGTGTTTGTATATAGAAACCCCTGTGTTTATATATAGAAACCCCTGTGTTTGTATATAGAAACCCCTGTGTTTGTATATAGAAACCCCTGTGTTTGTATATAGAATATCCTGTGTTTGTATATAGAAACCCCTGTGTTTGTATATAGAATATCCTGTGTTTGTATATAGAAACCCCTGTGTTTGTATATAGAAACCCCTGTGTTTGTATATAGAATATCCTGTGTTTGTATATAGAAACCCCTGTGTTTGTATATAGAATATCCTGTGTTTGTATATAGAAACCCCTGTGTTTATATATAGAAACCCCTGTGTTTGTATATAGAAACCCCTGTGTTTGTATATAGAAACCCCTGTGTTTGTATATAGAAACCCCTGTATTTGTATATAGAATATCCTGTGTTTGTATATAGAAACCTCTGTGTTTGTATATAGAATATCCTGTGTTTGTATATAGAATATCCTGTGTTTGTATAAATACCTTGCTTCTGTGCCTTACCTCCGGCACCACCATAGCCTGAAACACGAAGCAAGAAAACAGTCCAATTATAATAAAGATTCAGCCAGAATTGAAATACAAAAAAATGATGTTCACATAGTTTCTTTATTTTTTAAATTATGTCTCAATGCTAAAATTCTAGGTGATGCTAAACTTTTAGGCCAGAGCTGTATGTTAATATATATATATATATATATATATATATATATATATATATATATATATATATATATATATATATATATATACTATATATATATATATACCTGTATACTGTAAAGCTGTATGTAGGAGCATTATCTCGACCATATATTGAAAATATATATTTTTCCCATATGGGACAGTGGTGATAGAGGGGTGCATACTTCACACCCCCCCACCTGCCCCCTCACCTGGTTTCTGTTTCCCTGCTCCTGGCCCCCCTCCCAACTGTCCCAAACCAGGTCCTGGGAGATACAAAACAAAATACACCATTTGCAGGGATGGGAATCAGACTCCTATTGCACAGCAGTGTCACCCAGTCCAGGTTTTACTACCAGCTTGATCAGCCCCCAGTGTGTCTAGCTAACAAGCTCAGGTGTGTCTGATTATTAAACTCCTTGTGAAACCAGGACTGGATCACACTGCTGTGCAGCGGGAGTCTGATTCCCATCCCTGTGATGATAACCAGTATTATTATTGCAGGGATGGGAATCAGACTCCCGCTGCAAAACAGATCATTTGCATAATTAGGTGAACTCTGCATCATCAACAACTGCTGCTGCTGCTGCTGCAGAGTCACTTCCAATAGGAGCTCGTTTGTTTTACGTCTCATCCGAAGGACGGAGCACAAGGAGGTGAAGTGACTTGCTCAGGGTCAGGCACACACACACACACACACACACAGCGAGTCACTGGCTGGGAACCTCCTGGTAACAAGCCCTTTTCTTTAACCACTGAGCCACCAGGCCTCCATTACAAAATAATTCCAGAGATCTGAGCCATTTCCCCATTTTCATTACAGAAGCACTCACCAGCTTTCATTGCTTTAAAACCAGCCCCAGCACCATAGGCATCTGCAAATAATGAGAGAGTGCATTTATTTAGATATATAAGAACATAAGAAAGTTTACAAACGAGAGGAGGTCCTATTCAGCCCATCTTGCTCGTTTGGTTGTTAGTAGCTTATTGATCCCAGAATCTCATCAAGCAGCTTCTTGAAGGATCCCAGGGTGTCAGCTTCAACAACATTACTGGGGAGTTGGTTCCAGACCCTCACAATTCTCTGTGTAAAAAAGTGCCTCCTATTTTCTGTTCTGAATGCCCCTTTATCTAATCTCCATTTGTGACCCCTGGTCCATATATATACAGTATATTGGGAAAGGTCCAAAGCGCTGGGTGCGGAATTCAATATGTTAACAAGGGAACATTATTCAGCAGCTTTCATTGGACTCTATGAAGCTGAGGGAGTTAATTCTATATAGAGGGTGTGTAATTCAATATGTTAACAAGGGAACATTATTCAGCAGCTTTCATTGGACTCTATGAAGCTGAGGGAGTTCATTCTATATAGAGGGGGTGGAATTCAATATGTTAACAAGGGAACATTATTCAGCAGCTTTCACTGGACTCTATGAAGCTGAGGGAGTTCATTCTATATGAGTGGGTGGAATTCAATATGTTAACAAGGGAACATTATTCAGCAGCTTTCATTGGACTCTATGAAGCTGAGGGAGTTCATTCTATATAGAGGGGGTGGAATTCAATATGTTAACAAGGGAACATTATTCAGCAGCTTTCATTGGACTCTATGAAGCTGAGGGAGTTCATTCTGTATAGAGGGGTGGAATTCAATATGTTAACAAGGGAACATTATTCAGCAGCTTTCATTGGTCTCTATGAAGCTGAGGGAGTTCATTCTGTATAGAGGGGGTGGAATTCAATATGTTAACAAGGGAACATTATTCAGCAGCTTTCATTGGACTCTATGAAGCTGAGGGAGTTCATTCTGTATAGATCCACATAAAACTTCTGAAAAGCTGTGACCAGAGATAAAAAGATGGATAATGAAAGTTCATGCAGTAAGTAAATAAACATTTTAAACTCACCTAAACCTTGCTGAGGTAACCCTCCAGGGTAACGACCTGGAAATGGAAATTAAAATAATAATAATAAAATAATAATAATAATAATAATAATAATAATAATAATAATACTGTTTATCAATCACCCTTATCTTACTATATATCTTTGTTATATATCTACATATATTAAAAGGTATTACAGGTAGGTAAAAATATTGATTATAAATAAGCCAGATGAAATAATATTTGTAAAATCGTGTGTGTGTGTGTGTGTGTGTGTGTGTGTGTGTGTGTGGCAGGATGGGGTTAAATAAATAAATGTATTGTGTTTGCAGGGATGGGGTTAAATTAAATCATGTGTGTGTGTGTGGCAGGGATGGGGTTAAATTAAATCGTGTGTGTGTGTGTGTGGCAGGGATGGGGTTAAATTAAATCGTGTGTGTGTGTGTGGCAGGGATGGGGTTAAATTAAATGTGTGTGTGTGTGTGTGGCAGGGATGGGGTTAAACTAAATCGTCTGTGTGTGTGTGGCAGGGATGGGGTTAAATTAAATCGTGTGTGTGTGTGTGTGTGTGTGTGTGTGGCAGGGATGGGGTTAAATTAAATCGTGTGTGTGTGTGTGTGGCGGGGATGGGGTTAAATTAAATCGTGTGTGTGTGTGTGTGTGTGCAGCAGGATGGGGTTAAATTAAATCGTATTGTGTGTGTGCAGGGGATACCAAATTAAATGTGTGTGTGTGTGGATGGGGTTAGAATTAAATGTGTGTGTGTGTGTGTGGCAGGGTTGGGGTTAAATTAAATTGTGTGTGTGTGTGTGTGTGTGTGTGTGTGGAGGGATGGGGTTAAATTAAAGCGTGTGTGTGTGTGTGTGTGTGGGGATGGTAAGGGATGGGGTGTGTTGTGTGTGTGTGTGTGTGTGCAGGGATGGGGTTAAATTAAATCGTGTGTGTGTGTGTGTGTGTGGCAGGGATGGGGTTAAATTAAATTGTGTGTGTGTGTGTGTGTGTGGCAGGGATGGGGTTAAATTAAATCATGTGTGTGTGTGTGGCAGGGATGGGGTTAAATTAAATCGTGTGTGTGTGTGTGTGTGTGTGTGGCAGGGATGGGGTTAAATTAAATCGTGTGTGTGTGTGTGTGGCAGGGATGGGGTTAAATTAAATCATGTGTGTGTGTGGCAGGGATGGGGTTAAATCAAATATTATTGTGTGTGCGGACGGGCAAATGGGGTTATGTGTGTATGTGATAGGGCCAGTTAAATTAAATCATGTGTGTGTGTGTGGCTTGGATGGGGTTAAATTAAATCATGTGTGTGTGTGTAAGTGGGATGAGGATGGGTTAAATTAAATCGTGTGTGTGTGTGTGGGGATAGGATTAAATTAAATCATGTGTGTGTGTGCAGGGATGGGGTTAAATTAAATCATGTGTGTGTGTGTGGCAGGGATGGGGTTAAATTAAATCATGTGTGTGTGTGTGGCAGGGATGGGGTTAAATTAAATCATGTGTGTGTGTGTGTGGCAGGGATGGGGTTCAATTAAATCGTGTGTGTGTGTGTGTGTGTGTTGCAGGGATGGGGTTAAATTAAATCGTGTGTGTGCGTAGGGCGTAGGGCGTAGGGCGTAGGGCGTAGGGCGTAGGGCGTAGAGGTTTGCCTATCCTACAGCTGAGTAGTATTTTGTGTAAACTTGTATTTTGTGTTTTGGCCACCGTGCCTCTTTGTTTGTTTCTGTGTTTCGTTTGTTTGTTTAATAAACATGCAAGCGAGGCCTTGAACTGCATCACCTTCCCTGTCTCTGAGTCTCATTGTTGCCGGTAACAGCTGGGCCCGCAGCACTATCCTGTTATAAACCACCCCCCCTCCAGAACCCCCCCCGCCCAGTTTTGCGTGAATGCCCCCCCCAGTCACCTCCTGCCTTGCCAGGCTTGGCTCCTGCTCCGCCACGCCCAGGCTGCAGTCCTTGAGGTACGCCGGCTCCTGAAAACATTCAAAGGAGAAAAAAGGACAGGCTTGTTACTAAAACATGACTTCATAATTTTTAAGTAAAGTTTGCTGTGTGGGGGGAGGGGTTCTGGCGAATGCATCATAAAGCAATCCAGCATCGCTCTCTGGGTTTATGATGTCACTAGAACCCCTCAATGCAATTACAGCCTTGTAATTCCCAGCTGTTATTATATACATCTGTGTTCTTATTTGGGAATCTGTAGCTCTACATGCGTGTGTTGACTGGATATTTTACTTGAAAAATGTTGAATTAAAAAAAATAAATGTGAAGTTGGTCCTACCTCCTGCTTTCATCCCTCCTTGGCCAATTCCTAACCCACCATTACCTGTGGAATAGAGACTGGTGAGACATCTTAACACCCAAACCCACACCCACACCCACACTGACACACACACACAGTGACACACACTGACACACACTGACACACCCACACTGACACACTAACACTGACGCACACACACTGACACACACACACACACACACACACACTGACACACCCACACACACACTGACACACACTGACACACACACACACACACACACTGACACCCACACACTGACACACACACTGACACACACACTGATACACACACACACACACTGACACACACTGATGCACACACACACACACTGACACACACACACTGACACACACCCACACACCCACACTGACACACCCACATACACACTGACACACACACACACTGACACACACTGACACACCCACACTGACACACTAACACTGACGCACACACACTGACACACACACACACACCCACATACACACTGACACACACACACACTGACACACACTGACACACCCACACTGACACACTAACACTGACACACACACACACACACACTGACGCTGACACACACACACACACACACACTGACACACACACACACACACACAGAGGGCTACATTGCTCTATATTGCAAATTGTCACAGCAAGATTTTCCTAAGACAACAAAACCAGAAATATCATCTCTAACTATTAAACACTCGATCGCGCAGATTTTAGAAATACTAAAAGAAACATAATGAATTCAACGGCAAACGTTTCCACTAGAAGTCTTTCTCAGTGTCTTCAGTGTAAATTCAACGGCAAACGTTTCCACTAGAAGTCTTTCTCAGCGTCTTCAGTGTAAATTCAATGGCAAACGTTTCCACTAGAAGTCTTTCTCAGCGTCTTCAGTGTAAATTCAATGGCAAACGTTTCCACTAGAAGTCTTTCTCAGGGTCTTCAGTGTAAATTCAATGGCAAACGTTTCCACTAGAAGTCTTTCTCAATTTGTCTTCAGTGTAAATTCAATGGCAAACGTTTCCACTAGAAGTCTTTCTCAGCGTCTTCAGTGTAAATTCAATGGCAAACGTTTCCACTAGAAGTCTTTCTCAGCGTCTTCAGTGTAAATTCAACGGCAAACGTTTCCACTAGAAGTCTTTCTCAGCGTCTTCAGTGTAAATTCAACGTAAGCGTTTCCACTAGAAGTCTTTCTCGTCTTCAGTGTAAATTCAACGGCAAGCGTTTCCACTAGAAGTCTTTCTCAGCGTCTTCAGTGTAAATTCAACGACAAGCGTTTCCACTAGAAGTCTTTCTCAGCGTCTTCAGTGTAAATTCAGCGGCAAAGCGTTTCCACTAGAAGTCTTTCTCAGCGTCTTCAGTGTAAATTCAGCGACAAGCGTTTCCACTAAAGCGTCTTCAGTGTAAATTCAACGGCAAACGTTTCCACTAGAAGTCTTTCTCTGGCGTCTTCAGTGTAAATTCAGCGGCAACGTTTCCACTAGAAGTCTCAGCGTCTTCAGTGTAAATTCAGCGGCAAGCGTTTCCACTAGAAGTCTTTCTCAGCGTCTTCAGTGTAAAAAGCGTTTCCACTAGAAGTCTTTCTCAAGCGTCTTCAGTGTAAATTCAACGGCAAACGTTTCCACTAGAAGTCTTTCTCAGTGTGTTTTCAGTTTGCATAAAGTAAAAAATTGTGTTTTTTAAAGGCATGTAAAGGCAGGAGCAAGCGATTTCAGCTTCATATTTTAACTCACCTCTCATCGCTGATGGCATGAACATGCGACCCAGAGCTCCATTTCCCTGAGGCTTCACTCCTGGAAAAAAAAGAACAAATTATTATTATTATTATTATTATTATTATTATTATTATTATTATTATTAGGGGTTTGCTGACGCTCATACTCGGAATCGCCTTTAAGGAATATTTATTTATCGGCAGCTATTAAATAAATCCATTCACCAACAACAGCTGTCCTTCCCTCACCTGTACAACTGAGTACCAATCAATGGCAATTAAAAGCCGATCAGAAGTGAATTGTCCTCTTATCCGGTCGTTGACAGTAGAGGGGGTTCGACTGGACATTTCTATTAGCTTAGCGAGGAGACAGGCAGTAGTCTTAAGAACATAAGAAAGTTTCCAAACGAGAGGAGGCCCCATTCAGCCCATCTTGCTCGTTTGGTTGTTAGGAGCTTATTGATCCCAGAATCTCATCAAGCAGCTTCTTGAAGGATCCCAGGGTGTCAGCTTCAACAACATTACTGGGGAGTTGGTTCCAGACCCTCACAATTCTCTGTGTAAAAAAGTGCCTCCTATTTTCTGTTCTGAATGCCCCTTTATCTAATTTGTGACCCCTGGTCCTTGTTTCTTTTTTCAGTCTCCTGGGTCGACATTGTCAATACCTTTTAGGATTTTGAGTGTTTGAATCAGATCGCCGCGTAGTCTTCTTTGTTCAAGACTGAATAGATTCAATTCTTTTAGCCTGTCTGCATACAACATGCCTTTTAAACCCGGGATAATTCTGGTTGCTCTTCTTTGTACTCTTTCTAGAGCAGCAATATCCTTTTTGTAATGACCAGAACTGAACACAATATTCTAGGTGAGGTCTTACTAATGCATTGGAAAGTTTTAACATTACTTCCCTTGATTTAAATTCAACACTTCTCACAATCTCTCTCTCTCTCTCTCTCTCTCTCTCTCTCTCTCTCTCTCTCTCTCTCTCTCTCAGGTGGATGTATGTTATGAAATTCTATAGAAATCTTAAAAAAAAAAAAAAATTATAAAAGTTTGCCAAGTACTAACAGATGTCTTCTCACATCTCTATTTGATTAACTCTATTTGAGGGAGCAGTGTGCAACTCAAACTCCTATCAAACTCAGATAAAAAAAAAAAAAAAAAAAAAGAAAAGGTCTCTCTGTCTTTTTTTCCCCACATCATATTGTTAAAATTCACGTGTCGGCGATAAAATGCTTTAAAAATCTACCTCTCCCTCTCCCCTTCCCTCTCCCTATGCTTTACCAGACCTCTCTGTGCTTTACAATGCTTCCCTATGCTTTACCAGACCTCTCTGTGCTTTACAATGCTTCCCTATGCTTTACCAGACCTCTGTGCTTTTTTACAATGCTTCCCTATGCTTTTACCAGACTCTCTGTGCTTTACAATGCTTCCCTGTGCTTTTACCAGACCTCTATGTGCTTTACAATGCTTCCCTACCAGACCTCTTTACCAGACCTATGCTTTACCAGACCTCTCTGTGATTTACAATGCTTCCTATGCTTTACCAGACCTCTCTGTGCTTTTTACAATGCTTCCCTATGTTTTACCAGACCTCTGTGCTTTACAATGCTTTCTCTGTGCTTTTACCAGAACCTCTCTGTGGCTTTACAATGCTTCCTATGCTTTTACCAGACCTCTCTCTGTGTTTTACAATGCTTCCCTATGCTTTACCAGACCTCTCTGTGCTTTACAATGCTTCCCCTATGCTTTTACCACACCTCTGTGCTTTTACAATGCTTCCTATGCTTTTACCAGACCTCTGTGCTTGCATAATGCTTCCCTATGCTTTACCAGACCTCTGTGTTTTACAATGCTTCCCCATGCTTTACCAGACCTCTCTGTGCTTTACAATGCTTCCCTATGCTTTACCAGGACACCTCTCTGTGCTTTACAATGTTTCCTATATTTTACCAGACCTCTGTGTTGGCAATGCTTCCCTATGCTTTTACCAGACCTCTCTGTGGCACCTAATGCTTCCCTTATGTTGCCGGACTAGACCTCTCTGTGTTTACAATGCTTCCCTATGTTTTTTACCAGACCTCTCTGTGCTTTATAATGTTTCCTATGTTTTACGCACCTCTCTGTGCTTTGTGTTTTATGCTTTTACCAGACCTCTCTGTTTTTTGCATAATGCTTCCTGTGCTTTTACCAGACCTCTCTGTGCTTTCACAATGCTTCCCTACCGGACCCATCCTCTGTGCTTTACAATGCTTCCCTATGCTTTACCAGACCTCTGTGCTTTACATAGTGCTTTCCCTATGCTTTTTACCAGACCTCTCTGTGCTTTACAGTGGCTTCCCATGCTTTGCCAGACCTCTCTGCTTTTACAATGCTTCTCTGTGCTTTTACCAGACCTCTCTGTGCTTTTACAATGCTTCTCTTTTTTTTACCAGACCTCTGTGCTTTTACAATACTTCCTAGGCTTTATTATTATTATTATTATTATTATTTA
>JAHFZB010000687.1:0-31426 GCA_036884735.1 Huso huso
GGGGCCATGGACCCCGTGCGCGAAGTGCTGACAGCTCGCCAAATGGTCCTCGCACATCCCAGCACGCTGCGGGCCCCAGCGACGCGAGAGTTCCAGCGACCAGCAAAATGGTCCCTGACACCTCCACAGCGTCGCCCGACCCCCAATGACCTCGCAGGGCGGTGGCTGTATTGGTCCCTGGCACCTCCCAGCTGGCCTTGCAGACTGGCGACTCCCGGCGTGGGGTTTCCAGCCAGCGAAATGGTCCCTGACGCCCGATCGCCACGACCGCCGCGACCTCGCGCGGGTCCCAGAGGCTCATCAAATGATTCCTGACACATCCCCAGCAGCGCGCAGACCCCAACAACCGTGGGGTCACAGTGGCTCGCCAAAGTGGTCCCCTGACACCTCCCAGCGGCGCCGCGGTTGCCCAGAACCAGCGCAAGGGTATGAGGCTAATAAACGTGATCCCTGGCACATCCCCAGCAGCACACAGGCCCCAACAACTTTGGGGGTTCAGTGGCCAGCAAAATAGTTCCTAACCTCTGGCGTGTACGACCCCAATGACCTGTGAGGGCCAGTGTATTCATAGTGGTCCCTAGTACCTCCCAGCACCCGCACACCGGGACCCCATGTGAGGTGCCAGCTTCCTTAAAAGATCCTGGCACCACCCAACCACGCGCACTGGCACCAGCGACTTCGCATTGTGTTCCATGACCGTAACAGTCCCTGGCACCTCCCAGCGCACGAACAGGCCCCAGTGACGCCAGCACAGGGTCAAAGCGGCGCCAAATGGTCCTGGAACCTCCCAAGTAGCAACGCCTGAGACCCTAGCGGGCACCAGCGGGATCCCAGAAACTCTAAATGGTCCTGGCACATCATCCCAGCGCCGCACGGTAACCAGCGACTTGGCGCTTCGTCAAAAGCGGCCTGCAGCGGTCCCTGACACCTCCCAGCGTCGCGGGAACTAAGCGACCTCGCGCAGTGTCCCAGCGGCTTGCCAAATGGTCCTGGCACCTCCCGAGTGAACGCGGGGCCCAAAGCGACCTCAGCGCAGTGTCGGCCATTTCATGAAATGAAGATGGCACCTCCCAGCCTTCGATTTAGGGACGGCGGATACCAGTGGGCGTGCCAAATGATCTTGGCACATCCCCAGCGCGCACCGGATACCAGAACCTCACGCCCAGGGTCCCAGGGCTCACCGATGGTCCGTGGCACCTCCCCAGCAGCGCCGCAGACCCCAGCGACATCGGCGGGGTCCCAACTGCCCCAGCAAATGGTCCCTGGCACATTCCTGCACTCTTCATGCGGGTCCATGACTCGCCATGGTCCCTGGCACCTCCCCACGCACACGGGACCCAGCAACTTCGCTGGGGTTCCACCGACTTGCCAAGCGGACCCTGACACCTCCCCAGTGATCGCCAGAGCCCAGCGACCTCGCGCGGTGTCCCCAGCGGCTCGCCAAATGGTCCCTGCACGCCTCGCCCAGTGCAGGGTCCAGAGACCATCGCGCCAGTGTCCCAGCTTGCCAAATGGTCCCTGGCACCTCCCGAGTGAGCCACGGGGGGCCCAAGCGACCTCGGCGCAGTGTCAGGCGGACTCGCCACATGGTCCCTAGCTCCTCCCAGCTGGGGCCCAGGGACGGGCGCTGAGTGCCAGCAGCGCGCAAATGATGTAGCAGCATCCCCAGCCGCACCCGGATACCGAGACCTCCACGCAGGGTCCCAGAGGCTCACCAAATGGTCCATAGCACCTCCCAGCAGCGCCAAGCAGACTCAGCGACATCGCCGGGGTCCCAACTGCCTAACAAATGGTCCCTGGCACATTCCCTGCACTCTTCATGTGGGGTCCAGCGGCTCGCCACATGGTCCCTAGCACCTCCAGCACGCATTACGGGACCCAGCAACCGGCGTGGGGTTCCACCCGACTTGCCAAACGGACCCTGACGCACTCCCAGTGATAAAGCCAGCCGCCTAAATGATCCTTGGCACATCCCAGCACGCGCGGATACCAGAGACCTCGCGGTGTGTCCCAGCTGCTCGCCAAATGGTCCCTGGCACGCCCTCAGCTGGTCTGGGTCAGGAACCTCCGCAGTTCAGAGGGCTCGCCAAATGGTCCATGGCACATCCCAGCAGGCACCGCGGGCCCCAGTGGCATCACGCCACGATCCCAACAGCGGCTTCATAA
Organism: Huso huso; assembly: GCA_036884735.1. Taxonomy (NCBI): domain Eukaryota; kingdom Metazoa; phylum Chordata; class Actinopteri; order Acipenseriformes; family Acipenseridae; genus Huso; species Huso huso. The sequence continues at coordinate 2,167 of JAHFZB010000687.1, forward strand.
AATGGTCCTTGCACATCCCCAGCGCAAACCGGACCCCAGCGACCCTGTGGGTCAAGCGACTTGCCAAATGGTCCTAGCACCTCCCATCGTCGCCACCGCAGACTGAGCGACCCAGCTGCAGTCCCAGCTTCTGCCAAATGCTCCCTGGCACCTCCCAGCACGCACACAGGCCCCAGTCACTTCGTGTGGGTTTACACATGACTCAAAAGCCAAATAGTCCTGGCTCCATCCCAGCCGCAGCGCCCACGGGCCACAGCGACCCGGCGTGGGGTCCCATCCTTCGCCAAATGGTCGGCTGCACCTCCCGCTGTCGCGCGCATTTTCCTACCAGTTATGGAGACCAAGCGGCTCCCCAAAGATAATCCCTGGCACCTCCCCAGCAAGCGCCGGGCGGCGATTTCGAGGTCCCCCAGAGGGCTCGCAAATGGTCCCTGGCACATCCCCAGCGCACCGTCGGCAACCAGCAACAGCCGGCTTGGGTAAAAGCTGACTTGCCAAGCGGTCCCCTGACACCTCCCAGCGGTCGCAGAGCCAAGCGCGACCTCGTCGCGGGTGTGACAGCGGCTCGCCAAATGGTCCTGAGCACCTCCACAAGCGTGCACACAGAACCCATGGACCCACGTCGCGAGGTGCCAGCAGCTCGCCAAATGGTCCCTGGCACATCCCCAGCACGCCATCGGGCCCAGCGACCAGCGAGGGTTCCAGCGGCCAGCGAATGGTCCCTGACACCTCCACAGCGATCGCCCTGACCCCCAATGACCCGCCAGCGGCAGGGGCCCAGTGGCTCGCCAATGGTCCCTGGCACCTCCCAGCAAGCGCACGGGCCAGCGGATTGCGTGGGTTTCCAGACCCGGCCCGAAATGGTCCCTGACGCTTCCCCATTGATCGCGCTGACCCATAGCGACCTGTTTTGGGGTCCCAGGAAGGCTAATAAAATGGTCCCTGACACATCCCCAGCATGCGGGGCCAGCAACCAGCGTGGGGTCCCAGTGGCTCGCCAAGTGGTCCCTGGCACCTCCCCAAGCGCGGTGCCCAGGGAGGCGCAGGTGCCAGAGGCTCGCTAAATGATCCCTGGCACATCCCCAGCAGGCACACAGGCCAGCAACTGCGAGGGGTTCCAGTGGCCAGCGAAATGGTTCTGACACCTCCACAGCGATGACGACCCCCCCAATGACCTGGCGCGGGGGCCCAGTGGCTCGTAAGTGGTCCCTGGCACCTCCCCAGCACCGCACACTGCCCAGGGACCCCCAGTGCCAGCCCGGCTCGCCAAAAGACATCCCTGGCACCACCCCAGCAGCGCACTGGCACCAGTGACTTCGCTGTTAATGTGTTCCCATGACCCGCCAAAGCGGTCCTGGCACCTCCCAGCAGACGAACAGGCCCAGTGACATCGCTGGGGTCAAAGCTGACTTACCAAATGGTCCCTGGAACCTCCCCAGCATACGGGGCCCAGCGACCGCGGGATCCCAGAGGCTCACCAAATGGTCCCTGGCACATCCCAAGCGCCACGCCGACGGGTAACCAGCGACTTCGCTAGGTCAGCGACGCCAAACATTCCCTGACACCTCCCCAGCGACAGAACTAAGCGACCTCGCGCGGTGTCCCAGCCCGGCTTGCCAAATGGTCCCTGGCACCTCCCGAGTGAGCACGGGCCCAGCGACCCCAGCGCAGTGTCCCGGCTAAGCCGCCAAATGGTCCCTGGCACCTCCCCAGCTTTCAGGGGCCTTTGAGGGGCGAGATGCCAGTGGGCGTACAAAATGATCCTTGGCATCCCCAGCACGCACCGGATACCAGAGACCTCACGCGGGGTCCCAGAGGCTCACTAAATGGTCCGTGGCACCTCCCCCAGCAGCGCGGGCTCCCAGCGACATCGCGCAGGGTCCCAACTGCTAGCAAAATGGTCCCTGGCACATTCCTGCGCTCTTCATGCGAGGGTCAGCGGCTACGCCACATGGTCCCTGGCACCTCCCCAGCACGCACGGGACCCAGCAACCGGCGTGGGGTTCCGCGACTTTAAACGGACCCTGACACCTCCCCAGTGATCACAGAGCCCAAGCGACCTCGCAGAGTGTCCCAGCCGGCTCGCCAAATGGTCCCTGGCACGCGCCCTCAGTGCTTGTAACAGGGTCCAGAGACCCACGCAGGTTCCCAGAGGCTTTCGTCAAATGGTCCATGGCACATCCCCGAGGCACCACAGACCCCAGTGGCATCACCGCAGCGGTCCCAACGGCTCGCAAATGGTCCTGCACATCCCAAGCGCAAACCACAGACCCCAGCGACCTGTGGGTCAAAACAGGCTGCCAAATGGTCCTGGCACCTCCCCATCAGGCGCCACAGACCCAGCAACCTCACACAAGGCCCCAGCTTCTCGCCCAAATGGTCCCTGGCACCTCCCAGCACGCACCACGGGCCCCAGATCCTTCATATTGGGGTTACAGCGGCCCGTAAAATAGTCTAACCATCCCAAGCGCCCACGGGCCACAGCGACCATCATGGCGGGGTCCCATCAGCTTCGCCAAATGGTCCCTTGCACCTCCCCAGTGCGGCGCACTGGCCCCCACCACCAGTTATGGGTCCCAGCTCCCCAAATCTTCCTGGCACCTCCCGAAAAGCCAAGCGCGCACGGGCAGCGATTCGCTGGTCCCCAGAGGCTCACCAAATGGTCCCTGGCACATCCCAAGCTGCGACGGCAACCAGCCAACAGCCAGCGTGGGGTAAAAGCGTACAAGCGGTCCCTGACACCTCCCCAGCCGGTCGCCAGAGCCCAAGCGACCTCGTCGCGGGTGTGACAGCGCTCGCCAAATGGTCCCTGGCACCTCCACAGCGTACTGGGGCCATGGACCCGGAGGGTGCCAGCGCTTCGCCAAATGGTCCCTGGCACATCCCCAGCACGCACCGGGCCCTAGCGCCATGAGGGGTTCCAGCGGCCAGCGAAATGGTCCCTGACACCTCCACAGCGATCGCCGACTTCAATGACCTCGCACAGGGCCCAGTGAAAACAAAGTAGTCCCTGGCACCTCCCAAGCGCACGACGCCCCAGCGACTTCGCGTGGGTTTTCCAGCGACCCGCGAAATGGTCCTGAACGCCCCATTGATCGCACCCGCCGCGACCACGCCAAGAGGGTCCCAGAGGCTCGCCAAATGGACCCTGACACATCCCAGCACGCACATCGGCCCCAACAACTTCAGCGGGGGTTTCCAGCGGCCCAGTTTAAATGGTTCCCGACACCTCCACAGCGATCGACCCGACCTGTGACCCAGCAGGGGCCCAGTGGCTCGTAAGTGGTCCCTGGTACCTCCCAGCGCCCCAGACACACTGCCCAGGGACCTGGCGGGGTGTAATAAGATCCCTGGCACCACCCCAGCCGCGTGCACTGGCACCAGCGACCGCATTGTGTTCCAGCTGCCCGCCACAAACGGTCCCTGGCACCTCCCCAGCGCCGCGAGCCGGGCCCCAACATCATCACACGGTGTAAAAGCTGGCTTGCCAAATGGTCCCTGAACCTCCCCTGCAAGGCCAAAGACGGGCCCAGCGACTGCCAAGGGATCCCAGAGGCTCGCCAAATGGTCCCTGGCACATCCCCAGCGCACACGGTAACCAGCGATTTGGCGCTAGGGGTCAAAGCCGCTTGCCAAACGGTCCCTGACACCTCCCCAGCGATCGCCAGAGACCCAAGCGACCTGGCGCAGTGTCCCAACAGCTTGGCCAAATGGTCCCTGGCACCTCCAGTGAGCCGCAGGGGCCCAAGCGACCTCGCGCAGTGTCGGCGCGCTTGCCAAATGGTCAAATGGCACCTCCCCAGCCGCGACTTCGGGGCCCAGGGACCGGGCGGGTTGCCAGCGGCGCCATAAATGATCCTTGGCACATCCCAGCAGCGCCGGGCCCTAACAGCTCTGCCAGTGGGGTCCCCAGTGGCTGTAAGTGGTCCCTGGTACCTCCCCAGCCAGCAAGACGGGTGCCCAGGAGCCAGGCAGGGTGCCAGCGGCTAAACTAAATGATCCCTGGCACATCCCCAGCGGGGACACAGGCCCAGCAACCGAGGGGTTCCAGTGGCCAGCGAAATGGTTCTGACACCTCCACAGCGTCTAGCTGATTTAATGACCTCGGCGCCAGAGGGGCCCAGTGGCTCGCCAAGTGGTCCCCTGGTACCCTCCCAGCGCCCGCACAGGGACCTAAGACCCAGCGGGGTGCCAGCGGCTCAAATCAGATCCCTGGCACCACCCCAGCACGCAGCGACTGGCACCAGCGACCGCATTGTGTTACAATGACCCGTAAGCGGTCCCTGGCACCTCCCGAAGCACATGCGAACAGGCCCCAGCGACCGCAGACAGGGTCAAAGCAACTGCCAAATGGTCCCTGGAACCTCCCCAGCGCCACGATGGGCCCAGCTTACAGCCTTGGGATCCCAGAGGCTCACCAAATGGTCCCTGGCACATCCCCCAGCGCCCTGCGACGGTAACCAGCGACTTCGCGCTAGGTCAAAGCGCTTGCCAAAGCGGTCCCTGACACCTCCCCAGCGATCGAGAGCCCAAGCGACCGCGAGTGTCCCAGCGGCGCCAAATGGTCCCTGGCACCTCCCGGTGAACCACGGGCCCAGCGACCACTCGCGTCCAGTGTCGGCTATTTCGCCAAATGGTCCCTAGCACCTCCCCCCTTTCGGGTCCCAAGGGACGGCGGGTTACCAGCGGCGCCAAATGATCATGGCACATCAGCACCCGATACCAGAGGCCTCGCGGGGTCCCAGAGAGGCTCACCAAATGGTCCATGGCACCTCCCCAGCACGCCGCACGGGCCCCAGCGACATCAGCGCGCAGGGTCCCAACTGCTAAGCAAATGGTCTGGCACATTCCTAAGCTCTTCATCGCGGGTCAAAAGCGGCTCGCCACGGTCCCTGGCACCTCCCCAGCACATACCATCGGACCCAGCAACCCAGCTGCTAGGGTTCCACCCGACTTGCCAAACGGACCCTGACACCTCCCGGTGATCCACAGAGCCCCAGCGACCTCGCGCCAGTGTCCCAGCTGACTCGCCAAATGGTCCCAAGTATACTCCAGTCTTGCGGGTACAGGGTCCAGGAGACCTCGCGCAGGTTCCAGAACCGTCAAATGGTCATGGCACATCCCCAGCAGGCACATCGGCCCCATTGGCATCACATGCGGTCCCCAGCATTTCGCCAAATGGTCCCTTGCACATCCCCAGCGCAAACGGGCCTCAGCGACGCGAGTCAAAGCAGCTTGCCAAATGGTCCCTGGCACCTCCCCATCGGCGCACACGGGCCCAGCGACCCCGTCGCGGCGTCCCAACACCCTAGCCAAATGGTCCCTGGCACCTCCCCAGCACGCACATCGGGCCCCAGTCACCGTGTGGGGTTACAGCGCCCGCCAAATAGTCCCTGGCTCCATCCCAGGCGGCATACCGCACGCCACAGCGACCATTCCTGCGGGGTCCCATCATCAGCTCGCCAAATGGTCCCTGGAACCTCCCCAGCGCAAGACGGGCCCAGCGACCGGGCGGGATCCCAGAGGCTCACCAAATGGTCCCTGGCACATCCCCCAGCGCACGCGCCGGTAACCAGCGACTTCGCGCTAGGTCAAAGCGGCTTGCCAAACGGTCCCTGACACCTCCCCAGCGGATCGAGAGCCAGCCGACCTCGCGAGTGTCCCAGCGGCTTGCCAAATGGTCCCTGGCACCTCCTGAGTGAGCCGCGGGGCCCAAGCGACCGCGAGGTGTCGGCGGCTCACAAATGGTCCCTGGCACCTCCCCAGCTGCTACGCTCGGGCCCAGGGACGGCGCTGGCCGCCAGCGGCGTGCAAAATGATCCTTGGCACATCCCCAGCACGCACCGGATACCAGACCTCCGCGCTAGGGTCCCAGAGGCTCGCAAATGGTCCATGGCACCTCCCAGCACGCCCGCAGACCCCAGCTGACATCGGCGCGGGGTCCCAACTGCTAGCAAATGGTCCCGGCACATTCCCCTGCGCTCCTTCATGCGGGGTCGCTGCTCGCCACATGGTCCCTAACCTCCCCAGCACGCACCGCAGACCCCACTTAACCGGCGTGGGGTTCCACCACTTGCCAAAGCGGACCTGACACCCTCCCAGTGATCCACCAGGCCCAAGCTGACCTCGGCGCGGTGTCCCAGCCGGAAACTCGCCAAATGGTCCCTGGCCGCCCCTCAGTCTTGTACACAGGGGTCCAGGACCTCCGCAGGTTCCCAGAGGCTCGTCGATGGTCCATGGCACATCCCAGCAGGCACACGGGCCCCAGTGGCATCACCGCGTCCCAGCGGGCTATAAATGGTCCTGCACATCCCAGCGCAAGCCACGGCCCCAGGCCTGACCGCTGCTGGTCAAAAGCAGCACAAATGGTCCCTGGCGCACTCCCATCGTCGCTGCAGTTCAGTGACCCGTCATGACGCCCCAGCTTCTCATAAATGGTTCTAACCTCCCCTTAGCACGCAATACGGGCCCCACTTAAATTATTGTGGGGTCCCATCAGCCTCGCCAAATGGTCCCTTGCACCTCCCTGTGCAAGCACTGGCCCCACCACCAGTTAAGGAGTCCCAGCAGCTCCCCAAAATGTCCCTGGCACCTCCCAGCAAGCGTGACGGGTAGGCGATTTCGGGGTCCCAGAGGCTCACAAATGGTCCTGGCACATCCCAGGCATACGTCGGCAACCAGCAACCGGCAGCTGGGTAAAGCGACAAACGGTCCCTGACACCTCCCCCAGCGTCGCAGGAAACCGGCGACCTTGTCACGGGTGTGACAATGACTGCCAAATGGTCCCTGGCACCTCCACAAGCGTGCACTGGGGCACATGGACTCCGGTGAGAGTGCCAATGACACCAAAATGGTCCCCTACACATCGCTAACAGGCACCGGGCCCCAGCCACTGACTTCAGCGGTTCCAGCTGACCAGCGAAATGGTCCCCTGACACCTCCACAGCGATAGCCGCGACCCTTAATGACCTCAAGAGGGGGGGCCCAGTGGCTCGCCAAAGTAGTCCTGGCACCTCCCCAGCGCCACGGACTAGCCCCACTTCGCGTGGGTTTGTGCCGTCCAGCCGAAATGGTCCCTGACGCCCCCCCATTGATCGCCACGACCCGCGCCCTCGGCGAGGGTCCCAGAGGGCTCGCCAAATGGACCCTGACACATCCCAGCACGCCAAGACGGGCCCCAACAACTTTCGGAGGGGGTTCCAGCTGCCAATGAAATAATTCCTGACACCTCCACAGCGATCAATGACCCACGACAGGGGCCCAGTGGACCAGTGTCCCTGGCACTCCCCACAAAGACGACGGGCCCCAGCCAGTGGCTCGCCATGGTGGTCCCTGACGTACCTCTAGGGTCCCAGAGGCAAATGGACCCGTGACACATCCCCAGGGACCCCCAGCAACTTCTTTGCGCAGGGGTGCCAGCGAAATGGTTCCTGACCTCCAAAAGCATCCCTGGCACCACCAAGAGGGGCCCAGTGGCTCGCCAAGTGGGTCCCTGGTACTCTCCCCAGCGCACACTGCCCAGGGACCTAATGGGTTCAGTCTAAAGACCCTGGCACCACCCCGGTCCCTGGCACCTCAAGATTGTGTTCCAGCTGCCCGCCAAACGTCCCTGGCCGCGAGCAGACAGCAGCAACATCACTGCGGGTGTCAAAGCTGCTTGCCAAATGGTCCCTGGAACCTCCCCCCCAGGCGCGCGACGGGGCCAGCGACTTCTCACAGCGGGATCAGAGGCTCGCCAAATGGGCCTGGCACATCCCCAAGCGACACGGTAACCAGCGACTTGGCGCTAGGTCCATGCTTGCCAAACGGTCCCTGACACCTCCCCAGCGTCGCAGAGCAAAGCGACCTCACAGAGTGTCAGCGGCTTGCCAAATGGTCCCTGGCACCTCCCGTGTGAGCGGGGCCCAGCTTACCTCACAAGCAGTGTCCCCGGCTCGCCAAATGGTCCAATGGCACCTCCCAAGCTGACGCCGGGCCCAGGGACCGGCGGGTTGCCAGCGGGCGCCAAATGATCTTGGCACATCCCTTCAGCGCCGCGGGCCCCAGCAACCGGTAGGGTCCCGGTGGCTCGCCAAGTGGTCCTGGTGGCCTCCCCTCAGTGGCGCCGCAGTTGCCCAGGGACCAAGCATGGAGGGTGCCGCTGACTCGCTAAATGATCCCTGGCACATCCCAGCAGGCACACAGGCCCAGCAACCGAGGGGTTCCAGCACAAATGAAATGGTTCCTGATTGACCTCCCTGCCGTCCAAGACGACCCCCAATGACCTGCGCGGGGGCCCAGTGGCTCGCCAAGTGGTCCCCTGGTAACCTCCCAAGCCGCAAGACACTGCCCATAGGGACCCTGGAAGGCGGGGTGCCAGCTGGCTCAAAAGATCCCTGGCACCACCCCAGCCCCAAGACTGGCACCAGCGACCGCAGATTGTGTTCCAGCGGCCCGCAAAACGGTCCCTGGCACCTCCCAAGCGCCGCAGAACGGCCCCAGCAACATCACCGGGTGTAAAAGCTGCTTGCCAAATGGTCCTGGAACCTCCCCAGTGCGCGCATACGAGACCCAGCGATTGCGGGATCCCAGAGGCTCAGCTACAAATGGTCCCTGGCACATCCCAGCGCATTAATATCGGTAACAGCGGCCGCTTAGGTCCAGCGGCTTGCCAAACGGTCCCGACACCTCCCCAGCGTCGCAAACCTGCTGACCTCGCCAGTGTCCAGCAGCTTGCCAAATGGTTCCCTGGCACCTCCTGAAAGTGAGCAAGGGGCCCAAGCGACCTCAGCAGTGTCCGCTGACTTGCCAAATGGTCAATGGCACCTCCCCAAGCGCCGCTTCGGGGCCCAGGGACCTGGCGGGTGCCAGCGGCGCCAAATGATCCTGGCACATCCCAACCTTGCAGACCCCAGCAACCGGCGTGGGGTCCCGGTGGCAGCAAAGTGGTCCCTGGTACCTCCCCAGCCAAGACGGGTGCCCAGGGAGCCAGCCAAAGAGTGCCAGCTGCTCCGTAAATGATCCCTGGCACATCCCAGCAGGGACACAGGCCCCCAGCAACCGGAGGGGTTCCAGTGGCCAGCTAAATGGTTCCTGACACCTCCACAGCGATCGCTACGAGCCCCAATGACCTCAGCGCGGGGCCTAGTGGCTCGCCAAAGTGGTCCCTTGGTACCTCCCAGCACCCGCACACTGCCCAGGGACCCTGGCGGCGGGGTGCCAGCTGCTCGTCAAAGATCCCTGCACTACCCCAGCATCAGCACTGGCACCAGCGACCGCAGATTGTGTTACAGCGGCCCTTAAGCGGTCCCTGGCACCTCCCAGCGCGACGAACAGGCCAGCGACAAGCACAGGGTCAAAGCGGCTTGCCAAATGGTCCCTGAACCTCCCAGCGCGCCGACGGGGCCTGAAGCGACTGCTGCGGGATCCAGGAGGCTCGCAAATGGTCCCTGGCACATCCTAAAGACGCCGGTAACCAGCGACTCGCCAGGGTCAAGCTGCTTGCCAAACGGGTCCCTGACACCTCCCCAGCGTCGAGAGCCTGCGACCTGGCGCGCAGTGTCCCAGCGGCTTGCCAGTCGGTCCCTGGCACCTCCGGTGAGCCGCGGGGCCCAGCGTCTCAGCGCGAGTGTCCGGTGACTCGCCAAATGGTCCCTGGCACCTCCCCAGCCGCCCGGTCCCAGGGACCGGTAGCGGATGCCAGCTGGGCGCGTGTAAATGATCCTTAGCACATCCCAGCACGCGCCCGATACCAGAGACCTCCGCCCAGGGGTCCCAGAGGCTCACCAAATGGTCCATGGCACCTCCCAGCACGCGATCGGCCCCAGCGACATCGCGCAGGGTCCCAACTGCTAACAAATGGTCCTCGGCACATTCCCCGCTCTTCATGCGGGGTCAAAGCGGCTCACATGGTCCCTGGCACCTCCCCCTTGCGCCACAGGGACCCAGCAGCCGGCGTGGGGGTTCCACCGACTTGCCAAGCGGACCCTGGCACCTCCCCAGTGATCCACAGAGCCCAAGCGACCTCGCCACAAGCAGTGTCCCAGCTTATTTCGCCAAATGGTCCCTGGCACGCCCTCAGTGCGGGTACAGGGTCCAGAGACTCACGCAGGTTCCCAGAGGCTCGTCAAATGGTCCATGGCACATCCCCAGCGGGCACACGGGCCCCAGTGGCATCACATGCGGTCCAACGGCTGTAAATGGTCCCTTGCACATCCCCAGCGCAAACACGGGCCTCAGCGACCTCGCTTGGCGGGTCAAAGCAGCTTTTTTGCCAAATGGTCCCTGGCACCTCCCCATCGGCGCTGGGCCCAGCGACCGCGGCGGGCGTCCCCCCCTCTCGCCAAATGGTCCCTGGCACCTCCCCAGCACGCACCACGGGCCCCAGTCGCCGTGTGGGGTTACAGCGACCCGCCAAATAGTCCCTGGCTCCCATCCCCAACGGGCCAAGACCTGGCGACCTGGCGGGGTCCATCAGCTCAGCCAAATGGTCCTGGAACCTCCCAGCGCCAAGACGGGCCCAGCGACTTCGCAGGATCCCAGAGGCTCACAAATGGTCCCTGGCATCTGAAGCATACGCCGCGGTAACCAGCGACTACCGCGCTAGGTCAAGCTGCTTGCCAAACGGTCCCTGACACCTCCCCAGCGTCGCAGAGCCCAAGCGACCTCGCGAGTGTCCCAGCGGCTTGCCAAATGGTCCTGGCACCTCGAGTGAGCAGGGGCCCAAGCGACCTCGGCGCAGTGTCTCGGCATTTCACCAATGGTCCCCTGGCACCTCCCAGCCGCTTCAGGGGCCCAAGGGACCATAGGAGTGCCAGCGGGCGTGTAAATGGATCCTTGGGTACATCCAGCACGCGACCCGATACCAGAGACCTCCGCGAGGGGTCCCCAGAGAATCACCCAAATGGTCCATGGCACCTCCCAGCAGCGCCAAGATCGGCCCTGGCGACATCGGCGCCAGGGTCCCAACTGCTAGCAAATGGTCCTGGCACATTCCTGCGCTCTTCATGCGGGTCAGCTGCTCGCCACATGGTCCTCGGCACCTCCCCAGCACGCACACGGGACCCAGCAACTTCGGTGGGGTTCACCGACTTACAAACGGACCCTCACCTCCCCAGTGATCACAGAGCCTGCGACCTCGCGCCAGTGTCCCCAGCTCGCCAAATGGTCCCCGGCACACCCTCAGTGCGGGTACAGGGTCCAGAGACCCTCACTCTAATTTCCCCAGAGGCTCAGATCAAATGGTCCATGGCACATCCCCAGCAGGCACACAGACCCCAGTGGCATCACACACGGTCCTGGGGCTTTTCGCAAATGGTCCCTTGCACATCCCCAGCGAACATCGGCCCCAGCTGACCCTCTGTGAGGTCAAAGCAGCTTGCCAAATGGTCCCTGGCACCTCCCCATCGTCGCGCACACAGACCCCAGCGACCCGTCGGCGGCGCCCCAGCTTCTCGCAAATGGTCCCAAGAATTCCCTCCCAGCCGCACATTGACGGCCCCCAGTCGCCGTGTGGGGTCCCATCAGCTTACAAATGGTCCTTGCATCCTCCCTGTGCAAGCACTGGCCCCACCCACCAGTTGCGGGAGTCCCAGCAGCTCCCCAAATGTCCCTGGCACCTCCCAGCAAGCGACGTGGCAGCGATTCATGGAAGTCCCAGAGGCTCACCAAATGGTCCCTGGCACATCCCAAGCGACGCGTCGCAACCACAGCAACCCGGCGGCTGGGTAAAAGCGGCCTTAAACGGTCCCTGACACCTCCCCCCAGCGATCAGAGAGCCCAAGACAATGGCGGTGTGACGGCCGCCAAATGGTCCCTAAGCACCTCCACGAAGCGCAGCACACAGGGCACATGGACTCGTCGAGTGCCAGCGGCTCGCCAAAATGGTCCCTGGCATCGCCAGCAGGCACACCAGACCAGCGACCTTTCAGGGTTCCAGCGGCCAGCTAAATGGTCCCTGACACCCCTGGCCCGATAGCCGACTCCCCCAATGACCTCGCCGCACTGGGGCCCAGTGGCTCGCCAAAGTAGTCCCTGGCACCTCCCCAGCGCCGCTATACAGACCAGCGACTCTCGTGGGTTTCAGCGCCCCCTTAAATGGTCCCTGACACTTCCCCATTGATCGCCGCGACCAACGACCTCGCCAAGCGGGGTCCCAGAGTCGCCAAATGGACCCCTGACACATCCCAGCACGCAGACGTGGGCCCCAGCAACTTTGGCGAGGGTTCCAGCGCCAGTAAATGGTTCCTGACACCCTCACAGCGATCGACGATCACCAATGACCTCGCCAAGGGGCCCAGTGGCTCACCCATGGTCCCTGGTACCTCCCAAGCGCCAGACACCTGCCCAGGGACCCAGCTGCGAGTTGCCAGTGACTTCGCCAAAAGATCCCTGGCACCACCCCAGCACGCGCGCGGCACCAGCGACAAGCGATTGTGTTCCAGCGCTCACAAACGGTCCCTGGCACCTCTGGCACTTAACGGACCCCAGCAACATCACCACGGTGTCAAAAGCGGCTTGCCAAATGGTCCCTGGAACCTCCCCAGTGCAGCGCCGACGGGCCCAGCGACTTTCAAGCGGGATCCAGGAGGTTTCGCCAAATGGGCCCTGGCACATCCCCAGCGCACACGGTAACCAGCGACCCAAGCTGGGTCAAAGCGTTTTGCCAAAGCGGTCCCTGACACCTCCCCAGCGACGAGAGCCCAAGCGACCTCGGCGAGTGTGTCAGCGGCTTGCCAAATGGTCCCTGGCACCTCCCGAAGAGCACGTGGACCCGCGACCTCAAGAGTGTCGGTAGCGGCTGTGGAAATGGTCAAATGGCACCTCCCCAGCGACGCGGGCCCAGGGACCGGGCGCGGGTTCGCCAGGCGGCGCGTACCAAATGATCTTGGCACATCCTCAGCACGCGCCACGGGCTCCCAGCAACCGAGTAGGGTCCCAGTGGCTGTAAGTGGTCCCTGGTGTACCTCCCAGCGGCAAGACGGTGCCCAGGGAGCCAGGCGCAGGGTGCCAGCGGCTCGCGTAAATGATCCCTGGCATCCCCAGCAGGCACAGGCCCCAGCAAGCCAGCGAGGGTTCCAGTGGCCAATGGCGAAATGGTTCCCCACACCTCCACAGCGTCCTTACGACCCCCATGACCTGGCGCGGGGGCCCAGTGGCTCGCCAGCGTGGTCCCCTGGTACCTCCCAGCTCGCGACACTGCCCAGGGACCTAGTAGCGGGGTGCCAGCTGCTCGCCAAAAGATCCCGGCACACCACCCCCAGCACGCCATGATTGGCACCAGCGACCGCGTGTTCCAGCGACCGCCAAGCGGTCCCTGCACCTCCCCAGCGCGCCTGAGCAGACCCCAGCCCTATTATCAAGACGCAGGGGTCAAAGCCGGGCATGCCAAATGGCCCCTGGCACCACCCCAGCATCATACGGGGTCCAGCAATCTCAGCGAGATCCCAGAGGCTAGATAAATGGTCCCTGGCACATCCAAGCGATACGCTGGTAACAGCTGACTGGCGCTGGATCAAAGCTGACTTGCCAAGCGGTCCCTGACACCTCCCAGCGATCCCAGAGCCCAAGCGACCTCACGCGGCAGTGTCCCAGCATTTCGCCAAATGGTCCCTGGCACCTCATATGCGTCGACAGACTGGAAGGACCCCCAGCGGGTGCCAGCAACTCACCAAATGGTCCTGGCACATCCTCAGCACGCGACACGAGCCCCAGCGACATCGCTGCTGGGTCCCAACTACTCACAAATGCTCCCGGCACATCCCCAGAGCATGCAGGGCCACAGCGACCGGCTGGGTCAAAGCTGCTTGCCAAATACTCCTGACACTCTGTAGTGCATACGACCTCGGGGTGCCAGCTGACTCATAAAGATCCCTGGCACCACCCCAGCCGCCAAGACGGGCACCGCGACTTCGCGATTGGGTTCCAGCGGGTCCGCTAAAACGGTCCCTGGCACCTCCCAGCATGCATAAGAGCCGACTACCACGGGATCCCAGAGAACTCACCAAATGGTCCCTGGCACATCCCCAACGACGCGTCTGCAAACCAGCAACCGGCGGCTGGGTAAGCCGGTTAAGCGGTCCCTGACACCTCCCCAGCGATCAGAGAGCCTGCGACCTTTCAGCGGGTGTGACAACTGCTCGCCAAATGGTCCTGCACCTCCACTGCGTGCACACAGCGTCATGGACCCCGTAAGGTGCCAGCTGCTCATAAAATGGTCCCTGGCACCTCCACAAAGACGCCACGCCGCAGACTAGCGACCAGCGGGGTCAGAGCGGCTCATGAAATGGTCCTAGCGCCTCCCAGCGCCGCGATGGTAAATTTATGACCCTGCTGGGGTCCGGCGTCTCACCAGATGGTCCCTGCCACCTCAACAGCACGCAGACTGCCCCAGCTGTGTGCGGTGGGGTGCCAGCTACTAAGCCAAATGATCTGGCACCTCCCAAGTAGCCATGCACAGGCCCAGAGACCCCGCTGCTGGGGACAGAGCGGCTATAAAATAGTCATGGCACGATCCCCAGCAGGCACAATAGGCTCCAAGCACCAAGGAGGGGTTCCAGTGGCCAGCTTAAATGGTTCCTGACACCTCCACAGCTTATCGCGACTCCCTAATGACCTCGGCAAGAGGGGCCCAGTGGCTCGCCAAGTGGTCCCTTGGTACCTCCCCAGCCTGCACACTGCCCAGGGGACCTAGCCAGCGAGTTGCCAGCTGACTCAAAAAAGATCCCCTGGCACCACCCCAGCACGAGCACTGGCACCAGCTGCACCGCATTGTGTTCCCAGCTGCCCGCCAAACGGGTCCCTGGCACTCCTCAGCGCGACGAACGGGCCCCAGCGACATCGCCGACGGGGTCCAAAGCTGCTGCCAAATGGCCCTGCACCACCCCAGCACTCGATCGGGCCCAGCAACCGGCGAGATCCAGAGGATAGACAAATGGTCCCTGGCACATCCAAAAGACGATAGTTAACCAGCCACCATGCTGGATCAAGCGACGCCAAACGGTCCTGACACCTCCCCAGCGTCGTGAGAGCCCAAGCGACCTCACGAGGTCCCAGGCTCGCCAAATGGTCCCCTGGCACCTCAGCAGCGTGCGCAGGGCCCAGGGACCCAGCATGTGGTGCCAGCAGCTCACCAAATGGTCCCTGGCATCCTCAGCACGCACACGAGCCCCAGCGACATCGCGGGGTCCCAACTACTCCACAAATGCTCCTGGCACATCCCCAGCGCATGCAGGGCCACAGCGAGCTGGGTCAAAGCAGCTTGCCAAATACTCCCTGACGGCTCATTAGTGCCGCCTGCTGGCAGGTGCCAGCGGCTCGCCAAAGATCCCTGGCACCACCTCAGCACGCCCGCGGGCACCGGGCGACCAAGATTGGGTTCCAGCGGTCCGCCAAACGGTCCCGGCACCTCCCCAGCATGCACAGGGCCCCAGCGACTACTGGGGATCCCAGAGGCTCACCAAATGGTCCTGGCACATCCCCAGGGACGACGGGCAATCCAGCAACTGGCCTGGGTAAAAGCTGCTTGCCAAGCGGGTCCCTGACACCTCCCCAGCTGTCAAAGAGAGCCCAGCGACCTCAAGGCTGGTGTGAGAACTGGCTCGCCAAATGGTCCTGGCACCTCAACAGCGCGCAGAGACAGGGACAGGGACCCAGCGGGGGTGCCAGCAGCTCACCAAATGGTCCCCTGGCACATCCTCAGCCGCAAAAGAGCCCGAGCCCCATGACGGGGGTCCCAACTACTCACAAATGCTCCTGGTAACATCAGCGCATGCAGGGGCCACAGCGACCAGCTGGGTCAAAGCTGCTTGCCAAATACTCCCTGACAGCCCAGCTCTGTAGTCGTGACCTCGCGTTGGGTGCCAGCGTCACAAAGATCCTGGCACCACCCCAGCGCGCCAAGAACGGCACCGCGCCTGCGAGTTCCAGCGGGTCGCCAGCCGGTCCCTGGCACCTCCCCAGCATGCACAAGGGTCCCAGCTGACTACTCCGCGGGATCCCAGAGGTCACCAAATGGTCCCTGGCACATCCCCCAGCCGACGCATCGCACCAGCCAGCAACTTCGCTGCTGGGTAAAGCGGCTTGCCAAACGGTCCCTGACACTCCCCAGCGATCGAGAGCCCGTTTACCTCGCTGCTGGTAAAAAGCTAGCTGCCCGCCAAATGGTCCCTGGCACTCTAATAGACGACGGGGCCCCAGCTTACTTGGGCTGGGGTCAGAACGCTCTCGCTAAATGGTCCCTGGCACCTCCTCAGCGCGACGATGGGGCCCAGCGACCCTGCTCGGGTCTGAGCGCTCACCAGATGGTCCTCAACACCAACAGCATACGCACACGGGCCCCAGCGACTTGGTGGGTGCCAGCTACTCGCCAAATGATCCTCGGCACCTCCCCAGCGCATGCACAGGGCTCCAGAGACCCGCTGCGGACCGAGCGGCTCGCAAAATAGTCCCTGACACCACAACAGCATGCACACGGGCCCCAGCGACATCGCTCTGGTCCCAACGCCCACAAATGGTCCCTGGCACCTCCCCAGCGCGATAACGGGCTCCCAGCGACATCGCACGGGGTCAAAGCTGCTTGCCAAATGGTCCCTGGAACCTCCTTACAAAGAAGAACAGGCCCCAGCGACATCGCACGGGTCAAAGCGGCTTGCCAAACGTCCCTGGCACCTCCCCAGCGCATTTAACGGGCCCCAGCGACATCAAGACGTGGGTCAAAGCGGCTTGCCAAATGGTCCTGAACCTCCCCATGCTGCGCGCACGGGGCCCAGCAACTTTCGCTGGGATCCCAGAGGTCGCCAAATGGTCCCTGGCACATCCCCAAGACGATCGTAACCAGCCACTTCGCTTAGGTCAAAGCGCCTTCTGCCAAACGGGTCCCTGACACCTCCCAGCCCAATCGCGCAGAGTCCCCGCTTACCAAATGGTCCCTGCAGAAACGGTCCTGAAGCGCCGCCAAGAAAGTCCAAATGGTCCCTGGTCCCTGGCTCCCCAGCGCTGGGCCCAGGGACCGCGCCGGGTTGCCAGCAGCTCGCAAATGATCCTTAGCACATCCCCAGCGGGGGGGTCCCAACTTCTCGTCTCCGGCACATCCCCAGCGTACCCAGGGCCCCAGCGACCAGAGGGTCCCAACGCAGGCAAATGGTCCTGACACATTCCCCTGCACTCTTCCTGCGGTGTCCCAGATCCATCGCCAAATGGTCCCTGGTTCCACGGTCGCCAAACCCAGGCACCCACGCCACGGGCCCCAGTCACCCTGTGGGGATCCGAAGGCTCACCAAATGGTCCCTGGCTCCATCCCCAGCGTCTGGGCCCCAGCAGCCGGCAAGCCGCAAACAGGTCCCTGATCACCTCCCCAGCTGAAATGGTCCAGCGGCATCATCAGGTGTGACCAATGACAGTAAACGTCCTGGCACAAGGCGTCTTTGGGGCCAGTGGGTAAAAGCGGCTCACCAAACGGTCCCGACACATCCTCCCCAGCGATCGCAGAGCCCATGCAGGGGCTTTCAGCGCTGGGTCCGCGGTGTGACAGCAGCGAGGCTCGCCAAATGGTCCCTGGCACCCCCAGCGGCACACAGGGCACCAGCGACTTCGCAAGGGTTCAGCGGTCCGTAAGCGGTCCCTGGCACCTCCCCAGCATGCAAGGGCCCGGGCCCCAGGATGCTCGGCCAAATGGTCCAGCATATCCCCAGCACCAGCAGCTGGTCCAGCCAAATGGTCCTGACACCTCACGACAGGCCTTCCACGTCCGCGGAAATCCAGGTCCCCTAAATGGTCCCCTGACCCTCCCCATTGATCGCACAGACTAGGCGAACGTGTCCCAGGGTCCCAGAGGCTCGCCAAATGGTCCCTGGCACATCCCTCAGCGCCGCGCTAGGGCCCCCAGCCCTGCCAGAGGGTCCCTGTGCGTCTCGCCAGATGGTCCCTGGTACTCCCCAGCGCGCGACGGTGCCCAGGGAGTTAGCGTGGTGCCAGTGGCTCGCTAAATGATCCTCGGCACATCCCCAGCAGGCACACGGGCCCCAGCAACTTCAAGGAGGGGTTCCAGCTGCCAGCTTAAATGGTTCCTGACACCTCCACAGCGATCAAGATCACCCCCACAATGACCTCGGGCAAGAGGGGCCCAGTGGCTCGCCAAGGGTCCCTGGTGGGCCTCCCCTCAGCCCGCACACTGCCCAGGGACTTAGCTGCTGGGGTGCCAGCGTCAGCCAAAAGATCCCTGGCACCACCCCCAGCGCCAGACTGGCACCAGCGACTTCTGCGATTGTGTTCCAGCTGCCCGCCAAACGGTCCCTGGCACCAGCGCACGAACGGGCCCCAGCGACATCGCACAGGGTCAAAGCAAGCCAAATGGTTCCTGGCACCACCCAGCATGCGACGGGCCCAGCTGACTCACAAGGATCCCTGAGGCCAGCCAAATGGTCCCTGGCACATCCTCAGCCGCGCAGACGGGTAACCAGCTGATTCTCAAGGCTGGATCAACGGTCCCTGACACCCTCCCCAAACGAGCCCAAGCGACACCTCCCCAGCGGCTCGCCAAATGGTCCCTGGCTTACCTCACACAGGGAGTGTCCCAGCGGCCCACCAAATGGTCCCTGGCATCCCCAGCAGTAAAGGCCCAGCGACAGGGTCCCAGGGTCCCTACATCACCATGGGTGCCAGCACGTCACCAAATGGTCCCCTGAACATCCCCAGCACGCTCATAGGGCCCAGCCCCCGCTGCCATGGTACGAGCATCAATGGTCCCTGACTGTCCCAAATGGTCAGCAAATTGTCCCAACGCCCGCAATGGTCCCTTGGCACCCCAGCACGCAGGCACAGTGACCCTTGCGGGTCCCAGTACTGCCTTCACCTCCTCAGCTGTAGGTCAAAGCTGCTTGCCAAATTATTCCTGGAACTCCCCAGCACGCCACCGGGGCCCTTATTTCGCTGGATCCCAGAGGTCGCCAAATGGTCCGAAAGACGGTAACCAATCAGATGGTCCCTGATTGCCAAACGGTCCCCGGAACAGCGATCTAAAACCCATGACTCAAGAGTGTCCCAGCGGCCCCAAATGGTCCCCAGACGCACCCGATTCTTGGTCCCAGGGTCCCAGAGCCTCACCAAATGGTCCATGGCACCTCCCCTGTAGCACGCCAAAGACAGGGGCCTTAGTGACCTCCTCCCCAGGGTCCCAGCTGCCTCCGCCAAATGGTCCCTGCACCTCCCTGCGCTCTTAACGGGCCTGTTTTACTCCCCCTCACAGCGGGTCAATTGACTTGCCAAATGGTCCACCCCCCCAGGATTTCAGTGTCCCAGCTGACGCCAAATGGTCCCTGGCACGCCCCCTTCACGGGGTCCAGGATCCTAGAGGCTCGCTAAATGGTCCCTCAGTGGCATTATCCCTACAAGACGCAACACGGGTAACCAGCGAAGTCAAAGGGGGTCAAAGCGTTTAAGCCAAGAGTGTCCGGCCAAATGGTCCCTGACACCTCCCCAGCGAGCACGGGAAACCAAGCAGTGTCCCGCGGCTTGCCAATGGAGTGTCCCCACGGTTTGCCAAATGGTTCCCCAGCAGAATGATCCCAGGCCCTCCCAGCACTCACATTTAGGGTCCTGAGGCTCACCAAACGGTCCATGGCACCTCCCCAGCACACGAACAGGCCCCAGCGACATCAAGAGGGTCCCAGGGGCTCGCCAAATGGTCCCTGGCACCTCCCAGCACCCTGCACAGGCCCAGCAACCACGGGCGGGGTCCCAGAGGCTGGCCAAATGGTCCTGGCACATCCCAGCACACACAATGGTAACCAGCGACTTGGCTGGTCCCAACGGCAAATGGTCCCTGGCACCTCCCAGCGTCGCGGGGCCAAGCGACCTCGCGGGGTCCCAGCGGCCTCGCCAAATGGTCCCTGGCACATCCTCCCCCTCGGGCCCAGTGTCCAATGGCTGTAAATTGTCCCAGCATCACCAAATGGTCCCTGGCCCTTCCCAGCAGGTCAAACGGGCCCCATCCTGGAACCTCCCCGCTGGGTCCCAACTGGCTCGCCAAATGGTCCCTGGCAGAATGGTCCACACCTGGGCAACGGGTCCAGAGACCTCACTCAGGGTCCCAGAGACCGCAAATGGTCCCTGGCACCTCCCAGCAGGCCAGTGACGGCATTTTCGCCAAATGGTCCCTGGCACATCCCCCACACACGGGCCCCAGAGTCCTTCACATTGAGGGTCCAAGAATGGTCATGACACCTCCCACTTCATGCACGGGGCCCAGCGAACCGCGGGATCCCAGAGGCTCGCCAAATGGTCCCTGGCACATCCCCAGCATGCACAGGCCGCGTGCAACCAGCGACCGGCTAGGTCCGATCGGCTTGCCAATTTTCCCTGACACCTCCCCTGACACCAACCTCGGGCAGTGTCTAGCGAAGTAGGGTCCCTGGCAGTGAGCCACGGGGCCATGGCGACCCCGCGTCAGTGTCGTGGGTCCCAAATGGTCCTACTGGGGTCCCAGGGCTTGCCCAAATGATCCCCCCCAGTAAATGATCATGGAACATCCCACCTTTTGATACAAGACCACAGGGTCCCAGAGGCTCACCAAAGGTCCCTAGCACCTCCCGGGGCCCCAGCGACATCGCGCGGGGTCCCAACTGCTAGCAAATGGTCCCTGGTCCTTCGGGCCCGGCTGCCATGGTCCCTGGCACCTCCCAGCACCACGGCCCAAATGGTCCCTGGCACATCCCCACGATGCACCTCCCAGTGGGCCCAAGAGACCCCCGCCAGTGGTCCCAGCGGCTGTAAATGGTCCCTGGCACCCCCAGCATGATCCTTGGCCCCAGGAGTTCCCAGCAGGCTCGCCAAATGGTCCATGGCTTTATCCCAGCAACTTTTACGGGCGACCAATTAGCATCTAGGGGTATTTCACCAAATGGTCCCTGGCACATTCTTAAACCACGGGACCCAGCGACCAGCGCTAGGTCTAACACTTAAGCGATTCCTGACACCTCCCCAGCGAAGCAGTCACTGGCGACCTCGCCCAGTGAGCGGCTTGCCAAATGGTCCTGGCACCCAGTGAGCCACCAGGTAAGCGACCGCGGAGTCCCAGGGCTCAAATGGTCCTGGCACCTCCCAAATAGGGGTCCGGACCCAGCGGGTTCCCAGCAGGCTCGCCAAATGGTCCCTGGCCTCCCAGCACACGGGCCCCATGGGTCCCAGACCTAACTCATCCAAATGGTCCATGGCACCTCCCCAGTGATATCAGGGTCCCCACACGCACAGGTCCCAGCGTACCAAAATGGTCATGATCCTCCCAGCTTCAGCGCATAAGAGTTCCCAGTTGCTTGCCAAATGGTCCCTTGCACATCCCCAGCAGCGAGTCCAAGGGCTCGCAAATGGTCCCTGACATCCCAAGCATGCGGGCCGGGATCAAACTGTCGTCAAATGGTCCCCATCCCCCAACCCATGGGGGGCCCCCCAGCGACTTCCTGCGGGGGGTCCCAGCAGTGCCAAATGGTCCTGGCACCTCCCCATCAGGGTCCAGCGACCCCACCTTGGTCCCATTGGCTTCATCCAAGTCCTAACACACTCACCGGGCCACAGCGACTTTGCCAGGTGCCTAGCCGAAGTCATGACACCTCCCCCAGCACGGGCATGGGTCCCATGACCCGATCAGTTCCAGGCCTTCAAATAGTCCCAGGCTCCCACCCAGCCCTCACATGCCCCAGCAACCACCAGCGGGGTCCCAGACACGCTAAATGATCCTGGCATCCCCCAGACGGGCCCCAGCGACTTTGGGTGCTGTCCCAAGACGCCAAATGGTCCATGGCACGCCGCGATCGGGCCCCAGCGACCCAGTGCAGGGGTCAAAGCCAGCCAAATGGTCCCTGGCACCTCCCCAGCGGCGTGCAGGGTCCAGCAGCGGGTTCCCAAATGGTCCCAAAATGGCAGCCCTCCCCAGCACTCACAGACCCCAGAGACCTTGACAGTGCAAGTAACTCGCCAAATGGTCCATGGCACCTCCCCACGTGATATCCGCGGGCCCCAGCAACTTCCCAGGGTCCCGAGCGGCTTGCCAAAATGGTCCCTGGCACTCCCCAGCACACGCTATGTCTCAGAGACCCCCCGCGCGGTCCCAAGCTGGCAAATGGTCCTGACACCTCTTAGCACACACATGGGCACCAGGGTCTCCCCAGCGGTATAAAATGGTCCCTGACACCTCCCTCATCATCAACGGTCCCAAACTTCATCCTCAGCTGCTCATCAAATGGTCCCAGCACATCCCCAGCGTGCCACGGCGCAGAAACCCGCGACGGTCCGGGTCGGCTGGCTGATGGTCTGGCACATCCCCAGCACAGCGCACGGGCCACAGCCACCCTGGCGCGGGGTCCCAGCAGCTTCCCAAATGGTCCATGGCCCCTCCCAGAGCCGCCTGGGTCCCAGGGACTTCAGCGGGGTCCCAGCGGCTCACCAAATGATCCTGGCACTCCCGCGTGCACAGGGCCCAGCTGACTCGCCAAGATCCTAGCACCTCCCCAGCTGCGACCTAATGAAGCCCAGCCACTCCCAAGCAGGGTCCCACGGGCTCATCAAATGGTCCCTGGCACCTCACCAGCACGTGAACGGGCCCAGCGACAGAGCTGAGTGCCAGAGGCTCGCCAAATGATCCCTGGCAACATTCCCCCAGCACGGACAACACGGGCCCCAGACCGACCGTTGGGTTCCAGCGGCCCAAACGGTCCCTGGCACCTCCCCAGCATGCGCACATGGGGCCCAGCGGTCCAAGACAGGGTCCCATCGCTCACCAAACGGTCCCTGGCACTCAGCAGCACACGACGGGCCCCAGCAACCATCTCGCGAGGGTGTCCCCATGCTCACCAAATGGTCCCTGGTACCTTCCCCTACGCATGCACAGGACCCAGTGACCCCACACTGTCCCAGCGGCTCACCAAGCAGTCACTGGCACCTGCCCAGTCAGACGGGCCCCAGAGACCCTGCAGGGATTGGCGGCTCTTACAACTCAGTCCCTGGCACCCAACAGCACAGAAGTCCCCATGCAACCGTGCGGGGTCCCAGCTGCTCGCCAAATGATCCCTGGCACATCCCCAGCCCGACACTGGCCCCAGCGACCCGCGTGGACTCCAAGTGTCATCCCAAACTGTCCTGGCACCTCCCCAGCGCCGCAAATGGTCCCCATGACATGGCGCAGTCCCAGCGGCTCGCCAAATGGTCCTGACACCTCCCAGCTGCGCCAGGCTCCTGCTCTGGTCCCCAGTTGCTCGCCAAGTGGTCCCTTCCTCCCCAGCATGAACCACGGCCCCAGCGACACAGGTAATGCGGTTCCAGCGGCTTGCCAAACTGTCCCTGGCACTTCCCCGTTCTGCGCGCCAGGGCCCAGCGACCCTGCACGGGTCAAAGCTGCCGCCAAATGTTCCCTGGCACCTCCCCATCACGGCGCGACGGTCACCAGCGATTGGGGTTCCAGCGCCCGCCAAACGGTCCTGACACCTCCCCAGCACGCACATGGGCCCCAGTAACCTCCACAGGGTCCCAGCGGCCAAATGGTCCCAAGGTACCCACCAGCGATCAGCACTGGGCCCCAGCAACCTGGCGCAAGACAGTCCCAGTGATGGTCAAATGATACCTGGCACATCCCAGCACGTTACCGGTCCCCAGCGCATCGGCGGTGTCCCAACAGATCGCCAAACGGCCCCCGGTACATCCTCAGAACGACGACGGGCTCCAGCCATTAGCGACATCAGCAGGGTCCAAGCGGCTTGCCAAATGGTCCCTGGCATCCCCTTAGCACCAGACGGGCTCCAGCGACTTCGCGTGGGGTTCCAGCGGCTTGCCAAACAGTCCATGACAACTCCCCAGCGATCGCAAGAGCCCCAGACCTATACTGACAGGGTCAAGAGGCTCACCAAATGGTCCTGGTCCTCCCCAGCGCAAGCCAAGATGGGGGCCCAGCAACCCCGCACAGGGGGTCTGAACTGCTCCCAAATGGTCTCTGGCACCTCCCAGCACGCACACCGGGACCCCAGAGACATCACTGCGTGGGGTCCCAACTGCTCAAAATGGTCTCAGCAGAACTCCCCAGCGCCAAAGATGGGGCCCAGTGACTGCGATGGGGGTTCCAGCTGCCTGCCAAGATCCCTGACACCTTCCCAGCTGATGAGCGAGCCCCAGCAAATTCACGCAGGGTCCCAGAGGCTCACCAAATGGTCACATCCCCAGCACGCACATCCCCAGCACACAGGGGTAACAGCCCAAATGGTCTGGCACATCCCCAGGCTGCTACAAGGGGCTCCCAGCAAAGGCCCCAGTGGCTCACCAAATGGTCCCTGGCACCTCCCAGCACGCACATGGGGGCCAGCGACCCTGCTCTGGGTCCAGGTGGCTCATAAAATGTTCCCTGCAATCCCTCAGCAGCGCCACGAGGCCCCAGGCGACTTCAGCGTGGGTTCCAGCCGCCTGCCAAACGTCCCTGACACACCTTCCCAGCGATCGAATCGAGCCCCAGCAACTTCCGCGCAGGGTCCCAGAGGCTCGCCAATGGTCCCTGGCACATCCCCAGCGCAAGCACGGTCACCAGCGACAGCGTGGGTTCCCAAGCCCAATGAACAGTACCTGACACCTCCCCAGCACGCACATGGGTCCCAGCGGCCTTCACGCGGGGTTCCAGCTGGCCAGCCAACGGTCCCAGATAAATCCCACCACAGATGACACGAGTCTCAGCAACCTCAGAGTCCCCAGGAGTCCCCAAATGATACCTGGCACATCCCAGCAAAACACCGGTCCCCAGCGACATCGCGCGGTGTCCCAACAGATTACAATGGTCCCAGCATCCAAGAAAGACGACGGCGCTGACATCGCGCAGAGGGTCAAAGGTCCAAATGGTCCCTGGCATCACCCCAGCACCGCATGGGGCCCCAGCGACATCGGGTTCCAGCAGCTTGCCAAACGGTCCCTGGCACTTCCCCAGCGCGCACATGGGGCCCAGCGTTCTCAAGGGGTCCCAGATGCTCGCCAAGATGCATCTCACACCTCCCCAGGACATGGGCCAGCCACCCCCCCCAGCAGGTCCCGGACGGGTCTCATCAAATGGTCCCTGGCCACCTCCTGGCACATCGTCCGGGTCCCATGCGGCTCCTAAAAGGCCCCTGGCACCTCCCAGCACAGTCGGCTCCAGCGGCTCATAAACTGTCCTGGCACATCCCCAGGGCCAAGACACGGACCCAGAGACCCAGCAGGGTCCCCAGGGCCGCCAAATGGTCCCTGGCACTTCCCCAGCACGCGCACAGGCTCCCAGCGACCAGCGTGGGGTTCCAGCGACCCCCAAACGGTCCTGACACCTCCCAGCGATCGCAGAGCCCCAGCGACCGTGAGGGTCCCAGAGGCTCGCCAAATGGTCCCTGGTCTCCTCACCAAAGCGCCAAGCACTGGGCCCCAGCGACATCGGCGAGGGTCCCAACTTCTTCGCAAATGGTGTCCCCAGCGCGCGACGGGGTTCCAAATGCCAAATGGCCCTGGTACCTCCCCAGCACGCACACAGGCCCCAGCGGCCTCATGGGGTGTCCAAGAGTCTCGTCAAATGGTCCCTGGCACATCCCAGCCGCGGCAAGACGGGCTCCAGCGACCGGCGTCGGGTTCCCAACTGACCCTGGGTCAATGGTCCCCTGACACCTCCCCAGCGATCAAGACGAGCCCCAGCGACCCTCAGCGAGGGGGTCCCAGAGGCTCGCCAAATGGTCCTGGTCCCTCCCAAGCGCAAGCACTGCCCCAGCATGATGCAGGGTCCCAACTGCTTTCATAAATGGTCCCTGGTCCATCCCCAGCGCAAGCACGGGCGCAGCGACTTCGTGTGGGGTCCCAGGGGCTGGCAAACTGTCCCTGGCACTTTCCCAGCGCGCACATGGGGCCCGTGACTGGCGGCGGGGGCCCCAGCTGCTCGCCAAAGATCCCTCACACCTCTCCAGCATCGCGAATGGGCTCCAACCACCCGAGCAGGGTCCCGGACGGCTCATCAAATGGTCCCTGGCACCTCCCAGCACGCCACGATGGGCCCCCACGACATCGCGGTGTCCCCAGCCTGCCACCAAATGGTCCCTGGCACCTCAGCGCAAAGATGCAGGACCCAGTGGGATCACTGGGTCCCAGTGGCTTGCCAAATGCCCTAGTACCTCCCCAGCACCAAGACGGGCTCCAGGAATTTCGCGGTGGTGTCCAAGAGTCTCGTCAACCAGTCCCTGGCACACATCCCAGCATCGCGCCATCGGCTCCAGCGCCACCTGCGTCGGGTCCCAGCGTCCGGGCCAAATGGTCCCTGACACCTCCCCAGCGTCGGACACGAACCCCGACATGACCGGCGCAGGGTCCAGAGGTCATCCAAATGGTCCTGGTCCCTCCCCACGCAAGCACTGGGCTAGCGACATCGTGCAGGGTCCCAACTGCTCATAAATGGTCCCTGACACCTCCCCACGCCTACGGGCCGCAGCGACCCTCGTGTGGGGTTCCAGCTGCTCGCCAAATGGTCCCTGGCACTTCCCCTCAGCATGAACATGGCCCCAGTGACCCAGGTTCCAATGTCGCCAAAGATCCTAACACCTTCTCCAGCTGCACGAATGGAGCCCAGCCACCGAAAGCAGGGTCAAACGGCCTCAAATGGTCCCCGGCACCTCCCCACGCCAAGACGGGCCCCAGCGACATCGCGGTGTCCCAACAGATCGCAAATGGTCCCTGGCACATCCCTCAGCTGACGACGGGTCCCAGTGACTTCAGCAAGGATCAAAGTGGCCAGCCAAATGGTCCCAGCACCTCCCAGGACATGAGCAGGTTGGCCAGCGACCCGTGGGTCCCAGAGGTGGCCAAATGATAATCGGCACATCCCCCAACATCGGCCCCGCGACATGGCGCCTTGGGTCCCAAGTGATTTTAAATTGTCCCTGACTTGACATCCCCAGCTGCAACGACCACAGGACCTCAAGACCAGCCTGGCAAAGCGGTTTGCAAATGGTCCCTGGAACCTCCCCAGCACGCGCCGCGGGCCCCAGCTTACTTAGGTGTGGGGTTCCAGCTGCCCGTAAACAGTCCCTGACACCTCCCCAGCGATCGCTTACGAGCCCCAGCGACCTTTTAAGAGGTTCAAAGGAGACTGCGCCAAATGGTCCCCTGGCATTATCCCCAGCATGCACACGCGGGCCCCAGCGACATCGCTGGTGTCCCAAAGACACGCCAATGGTTCCTGGCACCTCCCAGCGACGCAACACAGGCCCAGCGACTTCATGTGGGGTTCCAGCGCCAAACTGTCCCTTGCACTTCCCCAGCTTCAAAGGGGCCCAGCTGCACCCGCGGGTCCGAGCTGCTCGCCAAATGGTCCTGGTACCTCCCCAGCACGCCACACGGTCCCAGCAACTTCACGCGGGGTCCCAGCGGCTAAATAAATGTTCCCTGGCACCTCCCAGCAGCGCAGGCCGCTTGCGTCCCCAGCGTGGGGGTCAAAAGCAGATTACCAAAATAGTCCCTGGTCCATCCCCAAGCAAGCACTGGGCCCAGATACTCCACGCTGGGTCCCAGGGCTGGCAAAGATCCCTTGGCACCTCCTCACCGTCTGCTGCGGGCCACACTTTCAAGATGGGGGTCCCAGCGTTTTCACCAAACGGTCCTGGCACCTCCCAGCATGCGATAAGTTGCGATGATCCGACTGGGGTCCCCATCGGGTTTCACCGTTCGGTCCCTGGCACCAGTTAGCAAAGACGCATACGGGCCCCCCGTCGACGGTGTCCCTGACTCACCAAATGGTCCCTGGCACCTTCCCAACGATGCACACGGACCCAGACTTCCACACTGGGTCCCAGCTGCTCGGCCAAATGGTCACTGGCACCTGCCCAGCGCGCCGCACAAGCCCCTGGTGAGACCTGCCAGAGTTGACGGCTCTACAACCAGTCCCTGGCACCTAGCCAGCACAGGTCAGCAACTGCGGGGTCCCAGCAGCTCGCCAAATGATCCCTGGCACATCAGCCGGACACTGGCCCCAGCGACCCTGCTCTGGACTCCAAGTGTCATCCCAAACTGTCCCCTGGCACCTCAATTAGCACGCGGGGGCCCCAGCGGCATGGCGTGGTGTCCCAGTGTCACAAATGGTCCTGGCACCTCCCCAAGCGGTCCTGCCTGGGTCCCAGGTTCCCACAAATGGTCCCTTTGCTCCTCCCCAGCATGAACAATTTGAGCGACCGCAGGGGTCCCAGAGGCTCGCCAAACTGTCCCTGGCACTTCCCCAGTGCACGATGTAGTCGCCAGCGACCCCTGCTGCGGGGTCAAAGCTGCCTGCCAAATGTTCCCTGGCACCTCCCCCATGGGTCCCGGTCACCAGCTTACCAGCGTGGGGTTCCACCTGCCCAACAAGTACCCAGACACCTCACACCATTACGGGGTCCCCAGTAACTTCCGCTAAGGTCCCAGAGGGTTGCCAAGCGGTCCCAGACACATCCCTTTCAGCGACGTGACGGTCCCCAGCAACCTGGCAGAAGTCCCAAGAGGTGCATCAAATGACCTGGCACATCCCAGCACGCTGCGTCCCCAGCGACATCACGCGGTGTCCCAACAGATTGCAATGGTCCCTGGCACATCCAAGAGCACGACGGGCCCCAGCTTACATCACAAGCAGGGTTCCAGCTGCTTGCCAAATGGTCCCTGACAACTCCCCAGCGATCAAGACGGGTTCCCCAGTGACCAAGATGGGGTCCCAGCTGCTTGCCAATGGTCCTTGACAATCTCAACGCGCGCATGGGGCAGCCCCCTGGGCGCGCAGGGTCCAGAGCGCTCAAAATGGTCCTGGTCTCCCCAGCAGAAGCACTGGGCTCCCCAGCTTATTATCGCAGGGTCCAAACTGCTCGCAAATGGTCCGACACCTCCCCAGCACGCGACACGGGCTTTCCAGCTTACTTCTGCAGGGGGGGTTCAGGCTCAAACTGTCCCTGGCACTTCCCAGACATGGGGCCCAGTGACCTACAGGGTCCCGCTGCTCGCCAAGATCCTCACACCTCCCCAGTAAAGCGGTTTGAGCCCAGCAACCCCGAGCAGGGTCCCCACGGCTCATCAAATGGTCCCCGGCACCTCCCCAGCACGCCGCATCGGCTTTCACAGCGCCATCTCACAAGGTCTCGACATTAGCTGGGCTAGATTATAACTGGCACATCCTCTTAGCACGCAGCATGGGCCCCAGCACTTCTGCGCTGGGTCCCAGTGGCTCGCAAATTGTCCCTGACATCCTCAGAAGGTGTGTCGGACCTCAGAGACCCCGCTGGCAAAAGCGGTT
>JAHFZB010000121.1:0-57957 GCA_036884735.1 Huso huso
CACAAAATAACATCCATACATTATCAGTTCATCTGCTAGAGTAATCAAATCACAAATATTACTCGTCAGTAATTCATACATAGACACGCTGTGGTAACTTCAAAGAAGTTAAAATGTAAGGCTAGATTAAAGTTTAACCAAATAAATAAGTAAATACATTAATAACGACATGAAACAAAAAATACGTTTTTGGTAGCTCATACGTAGGCCTATTTAAATTACAAAATGAGACCTGTTTTAGAAATTGATTGATACTACCTGCCATTTAAATCTAAATTATATTTAAAACTGTTTGAGAAGCAGACTAGCATAGATGATTTCCTAAAATCCATTAATATGTTAAACTATACACCACATTAGCACTATATGAGAAATATAGAAAATGATCATTGTAAATAATTATCTGTGAGATTATTTAGATAAATAATCAGAATTATGGATGCATGGATTTTTGATTAAAATACCCACATGTATTTTTTGTTTCAGGTCGTAATTTATTTATTAATTTCATTTTAACCCCTTTGCTGGTGCTAATGCTTGTCTCTGTATCAATTCACTGATATTTGAGGTTTCCATGGTTCGCCCGGCCACTGCTGTGTGGCTGGTTAAAACAATTTCAGTTTTTTTTTTTTTTTTTTCTGCTGCTTGGTAATTCAGCGGCGCGGCAACAGCAGCAGAGTGGCGCAGCGGAAGCGTGCTGGGCCCATAACCCAGAGGTCGCTGGATTGAAACCATCCCTCTGTAGCCTGTTTTTCTTCTGTTAGCAAAGTAGTTTTTCTAAAATATTAACTGAAGGCAATTAATTAATATTACATTTCGCAATCAAGGATGATATAATCGCAGAAGGATACTTGTCTTTCATTAGAGCTGAAATAAATTATAGCGCTTTTGAGATTATACATGTTACTAGCGGATTGTTTAGAAATGTACTTAAATTATATTACAACTGTTCTAAAAAGAATGTTATCTCGACAATGGAGGCTTGTCAGAGCCCTAAATAATAGAAGGGTTGGGAGAGCGTTAGACTGAAGATCTAAAGGTCCCTGGTTTGATCCCGGTTTTGGCAAACAAGAAGATGATTTTTGTTTTGTGTTATTTTGAACCAAAAAACAGAGCACATTTTTTTTCTTCAGTGTAATTGGATGAAATAACGAAGCGTATCAGAGTGCCATTTTCAATGTGATTAAAAAATGCAAAACATAAATCCCTGGGGAGCTGGAACCACACACCTTTCAGTTAACAGCCAAACGCGCCAACCCGGTTGCCACAGAGACCAACCTGAGCAGCAGAAACTGAGACCACATCTAAGAAGAAAGCAACACTGGACAGGAAAGTAATCAATTACATGTATGCAAACCAATGCAAGCAAACTTCAAGCCATTTATATTTATTCACAAATAACATAAACTCTTCCGTTGCTAAAAAAATATTAAAAAAATCCCTTTGTGTTTCTCGGGAAGACACGATGGAGGCGCACTGCAGTTTTTCAGGCTGGGGAATATTACAAATTAGGAGACTGTTCTTTAAAATACACATGTAGGGCGGGTAGATCTCTGTTACAAAGAATTGTCACACTTTGTATTTATCTCCATAATGCGTTGGGACTAAAACACAGATACATTAAAACTATTTGGAGAATGCAGGCATCGATCCCGCTACTTCTCGCATGCTAAGCGGCCAGCTACCATTTGAGCTAATTCCCTTGAATTGAGCCTCTGATTCTCATAGGCTACATCGCAGATTGATATGAGCAATTTAGATTGGCAATGTAGTCTGCCAATTGCAAATTCAAGAAAAATAAATCAATTAATTAACTAAATAGCAAATATTTTCGGCCCGAGAGGTATGTTTTCAATTTCTTCAAAAAGTAGTCTCAGCTCGTTGATTCAGTCGCTTTTAAAATCCACCTCTGTGTCCCGATGCAGCAGCAGCTGTGTGCTGTGGCTCGAGCTTGTTTGGCAGAGGCAGGCAATTCAAAATGCCAAACTTGCTTTTGTATCACATGACACACTTAAGGTATGCTTTAACGACTTGGCTGTCTCAAGTTAGTTTGTATTGTTAATGGAACACCTCGTTGTTGCCCAGTCATTGTATCATATGAAGTAGAGCTTGCCAGTCGGGGGCGACGGTCTGCCAATAAAAGTTAAGACTATATTTTCAAGGATCATTTCTAGAGTGAAACATGTTTTGAAGGAATTGGTCTCGGTATCCACCAGGAGGAGTGGGAGTGTTTTCTTCTCAGCACCGAGCTGACAATGAGTGTTGTTTTCGGGCACCTGCTCGCTGCTACTGATGACCACTCCAATCTTCAGTCGGGGGTTGTTGAAGGAAGGGGACACATTTTGAGTGCGTATCTCATACTGGTAGAAACGCAGAAAAAAGAAACCATCAAGCCTACAATTGTTCAGTTGTTTAAATCAATAAACAAATTTCAAATTGATCAATGCTAATGTTAAAACAATTTAAGAACACTTTAAATAGGCCTTGACTAATATAAAAAAATATAGTAATGTGATTTGCACTACTTAAGGACTAGATGAGCTTAAATAAAGACATTACATCTGAAAATAACTTGTGCTTACCCCCACTTACAAGGAAAAGTGTCAAACTTTGTATTCATCCTCATAACGTGTTAGAAAATGTAAACAGCAGTTGGAGAATGCGAAGTCGATCATCCTAGCATGTAAAACGAGGGGCATTTCTCCTGTAAGCTTCGCCTAGTAATAGATCGTTTATATTGTTCTCAATGGTCCGCATCCCAGCCCTGAGACCACGATCCAGTGGCGGCGAGATGTTTTTTCATAGTAATATGTTATTTGGAATATTAAAACAATCAAGTTAACATGTTTGGACACAAAACACTTTTCAGAGACGTTAACAAGTAGTCTGTTTACAACAAAATGCAATCTGTGTTAGGAACACTATTTTAGTTGGATTTAAACTGGTATTTAGTTTTGACAACAGTTTGGTATCAGCTGTTGATTTTCTTAAAACAATCTTTTATAGTAAAATAAAGAAATGTATTCTTTTTTAAAACTAAGTGTGGAATATTGATAGTTAGTCCCTTGGGTTTTAGTTACGTTTTATTCCAGTTGAGTTATTGTAACATGATCCCTGGTACAGCTCAATAGCTGAAGGGGTCATGGGTCATGGGGAACCACGTCCTGCACAGATTCTAGTTCCAGTCCAGATAGCGTGAGCACCTTCTTGTGCAGAAAAAAAATATAGGAACATTTAATTAGAGTAAGTGTACGCGTGCCATTTCTCTGAGTCAATAATTCGAAAGTTATTGAGTTTATCACATTTGGCGACGAGGAGTAAAAAAAAAAACACACCTAGAAGCAGGCTACACGAAGGACGGCAATGGCGACTTTTGGAAGCATTGGAGAGTTTGATGAGAGCACTGACTGGACGGAGTATGTGGAATGGCTTGGACACTACTTCGCAGCAAATGATCTTACTGATGGAGGTAAACAGCGCTCCATATTTCTAAGTGTTTGCGGTTCGAAAACATACAGTCTCATCAGGAATTTGGTATCGCCATTGAAACCTACTGATAAGAGTTTTTTGCTGAACTGTGCTTAATTGTTAAACAGCATAAAAACCCTAAACCGTCAGAGATTGTGCAGACTTTAAATTTCACAATAGGTTTTGGCAGCCTGGGGAATCTGTGGCAACTTATGTAGCGAATTGAGGCGGTTGTCTGAACATTGTGTTTCGGGGAGATGCTGGATAGGATGCTGCGTGACAGGTTGGTATCGCGGCTTGCAAAGGTGACCGCATTCAAGCCGTTTATTATCGGAAACCACGTTGGATTTTAAGAAGGCTGTGGAGATTGCTCAAGCCATGGAGGCTGCTGCGCAACAAGCTCACGATCTTAAACCGACCCGCCCAACACCAACAGTGATTCACAAAGGCGATCGCCAGTTGGTTCTCCCGCCGATAGACTGCAGACAGGGTGAAGGGAAAATATGTGTTACCGCAGCTGTGGACAGCCACATGCTGCAAGAGACTGTAGATTCAAGGACGCTGTTTGCCATAACTGCAATAAGAAGGGAGAAAGTAGAGCCTATTTATGTGACTGTGAAGGCGCAAGGGGAAGAATTGCAAATGGAAGTTGATACAGGGGCGTCATTCACAGTTATCAGTGAGAACGCATTACAGAGGCACGTGGCATGGCAAACAGTTACCCCCACTCCGTAAGTCTGCCATCAAGCTGTGCACATTATACAGGAGAAGAAAATAAAGTCATAGGCATCATTGCAGTGGAAGTGCAGTATAACCAGCAATCATGCACGCTACCAATACTGATAGTGTTTGGTAATGGACCTAGTTTGCTAGGACGGAACTGGCTGAAGAAGCTCAAGCTGGATTGGTCTAACTTGTATCATATGGGAACTACTAGTGTGCAAGACATTTTAAACAGATATGCAGTTGTGTTTCGGGATGAACTGGGAACTTTGAGAGAGGAACTAAGGCTGTCATTGAAGTGGACGGAAACGTTAAGCCCAGATTCTTCAAAGCCCGTACAGTACCGTATGCATTAAAAGATAAAGTCAGTGCTGAACTGCAGAGATTGCAAAAGGCAGGCATCATTGAACCTGTTCAGTTTTCGAAGTGGGCTGCTCTATTGTGCCAATTATGAAGCCAGATGGGTCAATACATTATTTGTGACGATTATAAACTGACAGTGAACCAGGCCTCCAGACTGGATGCTTATCCAATTCCGCAAGTGGAAGATTTATTCTCCAACATTACAGGGGCAAGCCTTTACAAAGCTGGACCTGAGCCATGCCTGCCAGCAGCTGCTCCTGGAGGACAGTTCTAAGGAAGTTTTGACCATCAACACGCACAAGGGTTGTTCCGCTACACCAGGTTGCCTTTTTGGGGTGTCATCAGCTCCAGGTATTTTCCAACGCACCTGAAAGCCTGCTAGCAGGTTTGCCCCACGTTCTCATGTATCTGGATGACATCCTCATAACAGGTCCTGACCACAAAACACATGCAAGTTTTGGAAGAAGTTTTGAAGCGGCTTGCTGATGCAGGATTGAGACTAAAAAACAAAAGTGCATTTTCCTAGCGCCAGAGGTGCAGTATTTAGGTCACAAGATTGACGCAGAGGGCATACACCCAGCAGAGGAGAAGGTCCGCAAAATGGAAGCTCCGGCCCAAGAATACCACTGAGTTGAAGTCATTTTTAGGGATAGTAAACTATTACCATCGTTTTCTGCCAATTTATCAACGCTGTTGGCACCATTGCATCATCTACTACAGAAGAAGGTGCCATGGTGTTGGAAACCACAACAGGAGAAAGCTTTTCAGTCAGCAAAGAAGCTTTTGCTAACATCACAATTGTTAGTACATTTCGACTCAAGAAACCATTGCTCCTGGCATGGATGCATCACCCTATGGAGTGGGAGCAGTGTTATCGCACACCCTGCCTGATGGAAGTGAAAGACCAATAAGTTTTGCATCCCACTTTGGCTCCAGCTGAAAAAACTATTCTCAGCTGGATAAAGAAGCCTCGCCATTGTGTTTGGGGTAAAAAAGTTCCATCAGTACCTGCATGGACACCATTTCACTATTTGCTCGGACCACAAGCCCTTGATGAGCCTTTTCAGCGAGAGCAAGTTGATTCCACCGATGGCTTCAGGGAGAATTCAACGGTGGGCGTTATTGCTTGCTGGTTATGAGTATGAGATACGCTACAAGAGTGGAGACACACAGTAATGTTGATGGACTGAGTCGTTTGCCACTGAAGGATACACCCCCTCACATGTGCAAACACCGGGGATGTGGTTTTGTTACTGGAAAACCTCTCCACTTTCCCTGTCAACCTAGGGCAAAATACAGTCAGGAACCAGAAGAGACCCTATATTGTGTGAGTCCTGACATCGTCCAGAAGTGGATGGCCAGCAGAAGCCGAGATGGAAGATCTGAGGCCGTATTTTAGAAGGAAGGAGGAGTTAAGTATCCAAGACAATTGTTTACTTTTGGGGAAACAGAGTCATTGTACTTCCCATAAAAGCCAGGAGAAAGTTATTGCTGAACTTCATGAAGCACACCCGGGCATATCTCGCATGAAGAGCCTAGCAAGAAGTATGGTGTGGTGGCCTTGCATGGACCAAGCCTTGGAGAAAAAAAAAGGTTAGAGAATGCACCATTGCCCAGAGCACACGCCATGCACCGCCACCGCTACACCCGTGGGAGTGGCCTGACAGACCAGGCCCGCCTGCATGTGGATTATGCAGGTCCATTTATGGGGAAGATGTTCTTGATCCTTATTGATGCCCACTCCAAGTGGATAGATGTTCATGTTATGTCTTCTGCTACTTCTCAAGCTACCATAAGTCAACTGCGGGTTACATTTGCAACGCATGGGCTGCCCGAGATGCTAGTGACAGATAATGGAACAGCATTTACTAGCGAAAGAGTTTCAGCAGTTTTTGTAAAAAAATAGCATTAAGCATGTCAGAACATCACCTTACCACCCCCTGCATCCAATGGGCTAGCCGAAAGAGCCGTGCAGACGGTAAAGGAGGGGTTAAAGAAAATGAGGACTGGCACAATTGAAACCAAGTTGGCCAGGTTTTTGTTCCATTACAGAATCACACCTCAAACCACAACTGGGTCATCGCCGGCAGAATTACTGATGGGACGTAGACCACGATCGTGTTTTGATGTGCTGAGACCAGCAGTGGGAGGGAGAGTGAGAGCTGCGCAAGCTAAGCAGAAGTTTCAACATGATCAACACGCCAAAGTTCGCTTATTGAATGTAGGAGATACTGTTTATGTACGAATGTTTGGAGTGGAGGATAAGTGGACACAAGGAACCATACTGGAGTAGTGGGTCCAGTGTCATTCCAAGTGGAACTGACGGATGGGAGAGTGATTAGCCGTCATCAAGACCACCTAAGGAAATATCAGGCAGCCACCGTTCCACAATCTGAAAGACCAGAGATGTCCAAGTTCCTTTTGGAGATGACTACAGCCCTAACCTAGTGCAGTTAGAGTTTTCAACAGAGGGGGTTCCAGTAGACCCAGAGCCAGCAGTAGATCCAGGGCCAGAACCAACATTAGCCCGGCACCAGAGTTGCGCCTGTTCACAAAAGAAAGAGAGCTCCACAGAAACTGGACTGTTAGTTTAGTTGTTCCCTAGCTACGAAAGTGTTGAAAGTGAATGTAAGATAAAAACAAGACCAGTTTTAATCTGAGGTGGAGGGATGTGGAATATTGATAGTTAGTCCCTTGGGTTTTAGTTACGTTTTATTCCAGTTGAGTTATTGTAACATGATCCCTGGTACAGCTCCAATAGCTGAAGGGGTCATGGGTCATGGGGAGCCACGTCCTGCACAGATTCTAGTTCCAGTCCAGGCTAGCGTGAGCACCTTCTTGTGCAGAAAAATAAAGGAACATTTAATTAGAGTAAGTGTACGCGTGCCATTTCTCTGAGTCAATAATTCGAAAGTTATTGAGTTTATCACACTAAGTAAAATTGAACTGTCAGAAGTGGGATTTGAACCCACGCCTCTATTCAGAGACCAGAACACACAATTCTTTGGAAAAACAGAGTCCTTGAGTCTGGCGTCTTAGACCGCTCGGCCATTCTGACAAACGACATTGGTTATTGTAGAAAACCGCATTATTTATTTCAGCACACACTAGGGTTCTCGTTTCGAGGCCCGATTGGGTTTATTACGCACATACCAACTGTTGCTCCATGAATGATGTTAAGACCATTGTAAAAAAAAGAAACTGATTGAAGTCAACCCAAAAAAGTAAGATTCTTTATTTCAATATCGTTATAGCTATAAACGATGCACGCATTTTACAATAGCAATTGCTATTTGATAATGACCAATAAGTAATGTTGTTGCAATACTGTATACAATGTGAACATAATCAGACATTGCTCCGTTGCCTCGAAGAAACATCTTCAATTTGTATTTAAAAAGGACGCCCAGTGTGGGGATTGAACCCACGACCCTGAGATTAAGAATCTCATGCGCCACCCACTGAGCTAGCTGGGCTGACTGGGGAAGGTAACTTTCACTCTAACCAACTGAGCTATTAATTTGTCGTTAGAAAATACTGAACGACAACAAAAGATTCCAAATATAATCCACTGGACGTCACCAGAAACAGCTTTGATGACACAAAGTCGTATGACACGAACCCTAAGAATTTTATACCAGATTCATTGTCGCTTAGAAACAACTGCAGCCTCCCTGCCTCAATACAAATAATACCAATACAAAAATCAAATTACATGTATTTAAAAATGAATGGTCTCATCCATCTGGAACGATTGGTTCTGCATTTATACAGTATCAACCTTAATCTGAGTTAAGAGGAACCCAACCTGTGGAGGATTTTAAATGTGAGGGGATGTGAATAGAGTCAAATACATTTGCATCATTCTGTAAAAAAATGTTGTATATATATATATATATGTTCATATTTCAAGTAACTGCAGCTTTATTATCATAGTGAAAACACATTACACATGACCACAGTTCTGTAACAAAATGACAATAACAAAGCCGTTCCCATACCGGTAGTTGAACCCGGGCCGCCTGGGTGAAAACGAGGAATCCTAACGGCTAGACCATATGGGAAGCTGAGAAACAAAATCATGGACATGCAACAGTAGCTAGTATACAGTACAATGATTGGTAAAAACACAAGAACCGATATTTCATTATAAACACGTTACAAATGAAAGCAAACTTCAAGCCATTTATATTTATTATAAATTAATACAAACTCTTCAATTACTAAAAAACTATAAAAAAAATCTCCCTTTGTGCTTCTCGGAAGACATACGATGGAGGGCGCACTGCAGTTTTACAGTCTGGGGAATATTACAAATTAGCAGACTGTGCTTTTAAATACACATGTAGGACGGGCGTCTCTGTTACAAAGAACTGTCACACTTTGTATTTATCTCCATAATGCGTTGGGACTAAATATGTAGATACATTAAAACTATTTGGAGAATGCGGGCATCGATCCCGCTACTTCTCGCATGCTAAGCGAGCACTCTACCATTTGAACTAATTCCCCTTGAATTGTGTCGGCGATTCTCATAGGCTACATCGCAGCTTGATACGAGCACTTGGAAGGAAACAGCTGCAGGAAGGTTCTCTGTCTCCAGTGTAGGAACTGTTAGATCCTGAAACACTTCGGTGTCAGCAAATCCCTCCTCTTCCTCCAATTCAATAGACAGATCAGAGCCAGCCTCCAACCTCTCAATCATGGCACCGTCGTCATGGAGAACTGATTGTACAAATACTCCACACCAATTAGTTCCCCTGCAAAAAATAAATAAATTGTGTATTTGTAATTAAGAAATCCCTCTACGTTATAATTATTTAAAGATTATAAAAATCAAACACTGCTACCAACTCCTGTGTGGAATTTCAGAGAAAATTGCGATAATAATTTAGAAGCTTTATTCTATATTTTTAATGGTAATACTGACAATCCTTTAACAAGTTCACTGTACCTGTGTATTTGCATGGTCCAGTATAAGAAGGTATGATTTTTCTGGAGTTCTTGGTCGCTCAGTTCAGCACCAGTCATCAGAGCTGAAAAACAACAGCAATAGGTACCTGGTATGGTAACTGGACCCATATCATTTATATCAACTGACTGTTTTCCTCCAAATATAATAATGCCCGTATTTGATATGTGTATACTAAAACATTCATTATATAGCACCCAAGTTCAAATCACACCATCAGTTTAAAAAAATGCATTGTAATAGATAATGAAATTAGCACTGAAAGGGAGACCTATAAAGTAGTTATAATGTGAAGATCATTATTTTTATAAGCATTGATTCAAATTGAACTTACATGGTTGAACCTTCTGGGGCGATACCAGCTTATGGATTACTTTGTATCAGTCAGGTTGAGATGCCATCAGCCTTTCTTCTAAACAAGGGTTCCATCTGAACCTGAAAAGAGCATTTGTTACAGAATAGCAAGGTTGCAGTTAAACAAAAGACTTCAATTAAACAAATAGCCTAAACACAAAATAGTCACAATGGCCAAATAAAAGGTTTCTACACAAAACAACAAGAAATCAAAACGGCTCCCTGGGTGAAAACAAATAAACACTACTATACAATGACAAAAGGGACTTATTGTTGAAAAAAATAGATTATTTATAAAAAAAAAAAAGCATGGAGTACCCATGTTCACGTTTTTTAAGTATTGCTTTCAAAACAAGATCATTTTTCAATGAAAACTAAATTAAACTTAAAAACCTAAAGTTAAATACAGTAATATAACGTTCATGGATACATAATTCGGAATGGGATGTATTTTGTTATCGAGTGCAGAAAGTTGTAAATGTTTTCCATCCAGTGATAAATGAAGATTTGGTCACTGGGGCTAAGGGTGTGGCCATGTAGTGATGAGCAGATTGCAGAAGGTTGGAGAGTGTTGTATTTAGTTGAACGGCAGATGTTTGTGTTGCAGAGTTTGAGGAGGGCTGAGGTGGCAGCTGGACCTGAAAAAATATATGAAATTGACTGCTGAGTTGTTTCTGGAAACGAAGGCAGAGAGATGAGATGCCGACCATCCTGTGTTAGTTAATACGGGATCGATCGGCGGTTTGCGAATAAATAATGTCTGTTTGGAATGGAAAAGGTGAACTTGTAATCAGAGGTTTGGGTTTCACAACTCCAGTCAGTCATTCTCCTAATAGTGGAACTCCTTAAATCATAAATCAAAGCAGATTTCCAGTCTCGTACCGTGTATTAAAGCTTGTAGTATCTGAGAGGATGAGCGGACAAGAGGCTAAATTGCTGAGGAAATCAAGCTCTCTGTGTGTGTATTATTTTTTTTTTAGATCCAGGTATTGGAGGAAAGCTGGAGCATTGGAAGCTCTGGAAGAGAGCAGTTGCAGATTTGAACAGTAAACTAAAACCACTTTGTATGCTGCAATAGTGAGCAGATCTGAAGAGGGAGCCGAGATTTGCTGTGATGAGGGGATATTAACAGTAGAGGCAAGATCTGCTGAATGGGCAGAGTTCTGAGGGAGTAAACGATGGAATGCTGTCAGTAGTGTGCAGTGGCCTGCTGTAGAGAGCAGAGAGCTGCTGAATGCAGTGGAAATTGGCATTTGAGAGTTAAGGCGTTTTTAGATGATGTCGGAGATGGGGCTGCCTTTGGGCAGAGATGAAGAATGCATAGATCTAAGGCCGCTGCAGAACCTGAGAGGATGGGAATGCGTTGCTCGGAGGCCGCTGCAAAACCTATTGATTTGATCAGGAGCAGTCTAAGAGTGTATTGTCTATTGCGGTGTAAATGTTGATAATCGTAGGACATAGTTTCCGTATGTGCCTGAAAGCTCAAATTGAATGAAATGGACTTTGAAAGTTGTATTAAGTGCCTTGATGAAGTTGGGGGCAAATGAGGAAGTGAAAATCCGGGAATCCGGAAATAGATGTCACAATTTGGCGAGCTGAAGCTCTCATGTTGCAAAAGCGCAGCAGCAGGAGCCAGAAGATTGCAGTCGTGAGGCACAGGCTCGCATTGCCTGTTAAAGCTGCCTGGTCGCCATGGCAACTTACCACTCCCAGTAGGGAAAGAGTTACAGTACAGCAGTGACGTTGGAACACTGGGTGCGTTCACGAGAGGCAGACTTTGCTAATTCTGCGCAGATTCTGCAAAGATTCTGAAAATTCATTGGCTACTTGCTCCGATTCTGTGCAGATTCTGCGCAGAATGACAAAAGTCTGCGTGTCATGAACGCACCCAGTGTTTCTGATGAAAACGCAGACCAAGCTGAGAATGGCACTGCGCTTTGAACGGCGCTGTAGCTGGGCTGGAGACTGGATGGAGCAGAAAAGACTAACGATGGAGCTCCTGCAGAAAAATACAAAAGCTGAATGATGAAAAGAATCACCTGAGCAGGTAGGAAAATAGCTGATACTGTCTACCAGCGCTGAGCAGAGAAATGACCTGCAGTGAAAGCAGCGAACAACAAAAAACAAACACAGATGAAGGACGGAAGCAGTGCTGGGTGTATAAATAGAAAAGAAGGAGAGATTGACATGCAAGCTACCTAACGGGATTGCCCATACCGCTCTGGTAACGCCCTTTTTACCTGACCAAACACAGCAGCGCAAGCTAATGGCAGAGAGACTGGAACTTGATTGAAACTGAACTGCCCCTCCCCCCAACCCGGAAGTAATTTGCATGGCTAATCTCGACCCTACTGAGAGCTGCCAGGGGTCTAGAGAAGCCAAATACAAACAAACAAATTGGAAGCTCAGCGAGGGAGCGCCCTCTACAGCGTCCACCGAATTACACCTAAAGGTTAACATTTGATATCGAAATCTAATCTTTCAGACTTGGAAAAAAATATGGCCTTGGAATTGCAATCCAAACTTGACCAGTGTATATGCAGTTGGCTGAGGGTGCATTTGTCAGATCCAGGGCCAGGTGGATTCAGAAGGGTGAAAAAAATTCAAAATATTTTTTCTTAATTTGGAGAAGCGAAACATTCGAAAGAATAACATCACAAGTTTAATGGATCTCTGAACATGTCACTGAATTCTATAGAAAGTTTTATGCTTCCAATTTATCCTTTTTCAGGGCTGATTGTGATAAAGTATATTGTGATAAGGAGGTTGGGATGGAGGAGGTCTCCAGAATGAATTGGAATTGGTTCCAGTTTTATGTAGATTATGTAATTTAATGGTTAATAAAAATTCATTACCCCCAACTATGAGACAAGGCCTGATCTCATTGATACCCAAAGATGGTAAAGATCTACTGGTTTTGGATAATTGGTGACCTATTACACTTTTCAATTCAGATTATAAAATTATGGCTTTAATTATGTCAAACAGATTGAAACGCACCTTACCCTAATTTAATAAATGAAGCTCAGTCAGGTTTTATCTCGGGCAGACATATCATTAAAAATATCCGACTGGTTTTTGACATGTTGGATTATGAACATTTGATTTCTTCTGATGCTTATATTTTTTTCCTAGATTTTTATAAGGCTTTTGATTCTGCAGAGCATTATTTTTTTATTTAAAACTTTTTTTCAATTTGGTAACCAATTCATGAATTATATTAGGATTCTATACAAAGATAACAATAGCTCAGTTGGCCTTTCTAATGGTACGTCACCCAGATTTAAGGCTGCCCTCTGTCCCCCTTTCTTTTTGTTTTGGCTGCGGAGACACTCCATCTTAATAAGTTACAGTGATTCATTTGAAGGAATTAATATTGGTGATCGTCATTTTCTTATTAGCCAACTTGCCGATGACACGACTTTTCCTAAAAGATAAAGAGCAGGTTGCTGGAGCTCTAAATACCCTACACAATTTTACCAATGCTTCTGGTCTTTGTCTTAATTTAAATAAAACTGCTCTCAATCAAAAATTCTGGCGTTCCCTCAGTTGAAAATATAAAGGTGTGTGATAAAGTGAAATATTTAGGGGTATATGTGTGTAAAAATATAAACCATAGAATCGAGCATAACTTTTCTCCCAGGATAAAAAGGGCCTCTCAGATATTTAATATCTGTCTTCAGATAGATCTCACTTTACAGGGGAGGGTTTTGCTCTCCAACGCGGAAGGGATATCCAAGTTGGTTTATCCGGCTTTAGTGATTTCTACACCCTCTATATGGGCAGATAAAGTAAATAAAGT
The DNA here is from genome assembly GCA_036884735.1 of Huso huso. Lineage (NCBI taxonomy): Eukaryota > Metazoa > Chordata > Actinopteri > Acipenseriformes > Acipenseridae > Huso > Huso huso. The sequence continues at coordinate 13,683 of JAHFZB010000121.1, forward strand.
CAATTTTAACTTCATATGGAAAATAAAAATCATAAAATTAAAAAAAAAACCTGTCATGTCCAATGAATATTGTAAAAGTGGGTTAGATGTTATAAATTTCACAAATTTAGTGAACACTTCGAGTAAAATGGATCAGGAAGGCCTTGTCAGGGGATGACTCAATGCGGTTTCATATTCCGAAATTAATCTTTAGAAATTATGGGGGTCTTAACTTCTTGCTTAAATGTGACTTTGATAATCAGAAATTGCCGGGTAAACTCACTGGATTCTATCTTGAGGTACTGAAAGCAGGAAGATTGGCTTTTTGTCACAACTTCTCTCCTCACAGACTTCCTATTTGGAACAATAGATGCATTTTGTACAAAAGGAAATATATATTTAAACACAAATGGTTTGCGAATAATATTATATTTGTTTATGATCTGTTAAAAACCAAGGGAGACCCTCTAAATTACTTAGAATTTTTGGATAAATTTAACGTTCCAGTGACTCCAAAAGAATATGCAATAGTATTTGATGCCATTCCTAGTAGCCTTTTTCACCTCATGTAAATCATCATTTGAATACAATCATCTAGTCCCTTCCTTTCTAGATTTGCGTATTCATAATGTTAGTTTATTTGATTCCAGGTGCAGTAATAGGTTTGTAAGACAGCACTTTTCAGACTTAGATTATACAAGACCTAAAGCTTGTGTGTCCTGGAACTCATTACTGAACTGCAATGTTAATTGGAAGAAAACATGAACAATTTCTCATAAGTATGCCCTATTGCCAAAAATGAAAGAGATTCAGTTTACATACATAGGGTTTATCCAGTTTATTATTATATGAATAAAATACATTCAAACATTGATCCAAATTGTACCTTTTGCAGCTCTCATCCTGAAACAACCCCTCACTTGTTTTTCAGTTGTACATTTTCCAGTGTATTTTGGAGAAGAGTTATTTATTGGTTTCTTGACTCTTGCAGTATCCTCATTTATTTCTCGATAAAAGATATAATCTGTTATTTTGAGGACTCTGATCTTGATCGTTCTTTTGTCTTCTTAATAAATTTTATTATTTTATTTGGAAAATATTACATACATAAATGCAAATGGATGAAAACCAAACCAAACTTTTCTAATTTTTGCTCCGATTGTAAAATATATCTAAATTCTTTGAAGATGTGTAAAGACAGGAGAGCGATCAAAATATTGAATGCCTTAAGTGGTACTGACTTTTGAACATATTTTTTCTTTGAATTATCAAATTTAATAGCCTTTAGATATTGAAAAGCTCTTTATATATATATATATTTCATTAATGTATTTTCTTTGTATTATTCTTTGATTATGGAATGTATATGCTTCATTGTTGTTCATTGTGGAATTTTCATTTTTTGAATATTACTCTATATTACTACATTAAAATAAATAAATGGGAAAAATAGAGAACAGTGAGAGAGAACGAGAGATACAGACAGAGTGCGCTAGATGCAATTGGAATTTTGAACTTATCGCAGTTACACCAATTAGGAAATATTAATATATTTGGAGGAAGCCTTAGTAATTAGGGAGGTAAGAGAGGAGCTCTTTTTTTTTTAAAAAAAAAATCAACAACTTATGTTATTGTTATTATTTATTATGACATTATTACAATTCTGCTGAGATGATAAATTATACAGTTGTATGCTTATTTCTGGTTATTTGTTTGTGATCTACATTATAGTTCAAATACATTTATAGCTGGGGGATTCTCTTTTTCTTCTTCTAATTACATTGGTGGTTAAATGCAGAACAAGGAAGCACTAGCTATGGTGTAGCTCATGTAATATTAATATATCATTTCATTATATTTAATTAACTATAATTCTCCAAAAAAACTATTTAAAACATGCAATTTTTTATTAATACAGTAGATTATATTATTTTGTTTATCACAGTAGATTACCAGTAGTGAAACAGTAAAGACAGGGAGACAGACCAGAGAGAGAGAAAAGGAGGGATTGAAAAAGACAGAGTAGACCTCAAACAGCCGTCCACCCAGTCTGCCCTGCTGTGTGACGCCCTGTGATCAGAGAAAGGGAGGGAGAATAATACGTCTTCAGCTAACCACCCACCTAGGGAGCCTTTTCCACACTAACACCATCAACCTGTGAGCTGCTCTGTGACACCCTTATATACACAGGTAGGCTCTTCTGACACACACCAACACACATTAGAGTGCCGTACAGCTGGGTTCAGCCACAACTCAAACTCACTAATTCTCCACTCGCGCTCCCGCCTCCCCTGCCACAGACCTCACCAGCCGCCACTGACACCAACACTAATTTTCATATTTAATCAAACCAAGCAGTGTAAGCAGTTGGTTGTATCGTTCATGATGTTTTTCAAATCAAGTAAGCTTATCTGTGTAGTTGCAGCCAGTGTCATCTTACTAAAGGCACTCAAGCTGAAATTGTAAAGTAATTTAAAGTTGGATACAAACGTGGCCATGGAACTGTCCCTCTTTAGCGCACACACAAGAACTTACAGACTTGATACAACTATGTTGAGAATTTAAAAAGAAAGCATTTAATGAGATTTTTAACTAGATGTACCGGGAATATGACTCTGCATGCCCAGAGGTTACGAGGCTGTGCCCAGGCAAGCCCTGGCACAAATTAAACACTGATTACAGGCTGATAAAATGATTACATTGATTACAGGCTGATAAAACGACTACATTGATTACAGGCTGATAAAATGACTCCATTGATTACAGGCTGATAAAATGACTCCATTGATTACAGACTGATAAAATTACTCCATTGATTACATGCTGATAAAATGACTGCATTGATTACAGGCTGATAAAATGATTCCATGCTGATAAAATGCAATATATTAAAATAATTCTGTCCAGGATGGTCGAGGATAGACCGTAACTGACCTACAGTACAGCAGCCGATCTGTGCTGTGTGACTGCGGGGGCGACTCTATTAATATTAAAAACAAACTTGCACCGAAGCTACACTACATGCTAGCATTAGGTATCCTGAAGCGTCATTCACAAACTGTGTAGAGTGGAAACAGTCACTTTAATCTGGTGTATTATTGATATTGTATAGGGAGGAGATTTTTAGGGTTAGGGTCTGCACGGGATGATATTTATTTATTTATTTATTTATCTTTTCTTTTTTGTTTTTCTTTTATTTTTTACAGGATAGTATATTTATACACAAGATAATAAGAGGTATAGGAATGTTTGGAAATGCTGCTCTGTGATTGGTTGGTTTCTGTGATTTATAATTATTATAAACTGGAGCAGGCAGCAAACACAAAACTGTTGATACAGCAGCAGCTGCAGATCTGACAGGGAGAACAATCTCTTCTGGTGCACCTTCCTCCATAGCCCTGTGTTGACTCACAGGCTACAAAATGTTATTTATGTCAGAATTGACCTCCTCCAGTTTTGCTAGTTCTAATTCTCCAGTTTCTACCAGCTTGCGAATCTCTTGTGCTCTTTCAGTTGGACACCCTTCAAAAAGTTTTTTGGCATTTAAACCAATGTGCACGGCATCCACAACTATAAACACTCCAGCAGCAACACCTCCGACTACTCTGCCTGCACCTTTGAGCACCGCAGGAGCAACATCATCAACCAGGCCTGCAGCAACACGGCCACCAGCAGCAGCAGCAGCATCATCAACCAGGTCTACAAGAACACGGCCACCTTTAGCAACAGCAACACCAACACCAACAGCAGCCCCAGCAACAGCAGCACCATCATCATTCGGGTTTGGGTTTACATCAACACCACCATCAAGACTTACAGCAGCATCAATAACAGCATCTGCAGCAGTAACAACATCAGCATCAACCAGGCCTGCAGCAACAGCAGAAAGACATGTTTTAACATTGCTTGTTAAAGCATCATCCTCTTTATTCCAATTACATTGTGGGAGTGCAATTTTGCACTTTTTACTCAGTGCTTTGATTTTAGAGTGAATTATTTGCATTATTTCCATTACTCTATTGTTAGCCTTGCAATCCTTTACATGCTTTCCTATTTGTGCGCCACCACCGGTGACTGTGCCAGCTACACCAGTAGCAAGCCCTGCAATGGACAGTCCAAGGGAGACTCCAGCAGTAACAGGAGCCAGGCCTATCCCCACAATGGTCAGAACCCCCCCGACTACACCAGCAGTGTTCCCTGCAGTCTTAGCGATGTTACAGTCCCTCTCCACCTTGTCCAGCTCATCAGCAATCCCACTGAGTTCTGTGAGGAGTTTTTCAATCTCCTGCTTCTCCTTTTCATACACCTGTACAAAGTCCTTCAGTAACTTGATTCTTCTGCAGGCCTCTTCAGGGTCCATACTGCAAAGACAGGTTCAGAATCATGTTACTTTACTGTAGTGCTGCTGAGACAATCGCCCAGTTATTATTCAAACAATGTTTTATTGATGTATCTGTACACAGAAATCAAATGTTGGTATTTGCCAGAAATGACTGATGTTAAAAACTCAGTGGTGCTAGGAGCTGCAGTTTCTATCCTTGCCACTAGAGGACTCTATGAGAGCTCTACACAGGGAGTGTTCAGAGTTGAATATGTATCTGTAAGAGCTCAAGGGAAGGCTGTGCTTTTACAGTCCAGTTTTCTGGTTTGCAAATTATCTGTGCTAACAGAAAAAAAAAATTACACATGCTCTGTCGGTCAATGTGACAGAGATCGAATGATTCTTGGTGTTAGATCTCCTCCCGACCTGTGAGGGGCTGTGTAAAAGGAACAGAGTACCCTTAATCAAATGGCATGACAATTTATTCCTTAGGGTAGGTGGAAGTCCGTCATTTAGAAAGGGGGCTGAGCTTCGGCACCCAAACTCAAGGACCCGGACGTTAAACGGTGTGGCATCTGAGGATTGGAGGAGCGGATGCGCTCGTTAACCTAGGGGTCATGAGCGAGGATATAAATAGGGGTCATAGCTGACGTGACCTGTTCCTTGGTAAATGGTTAGAGACAACCTACAAGGAGACAAAAGCAATATGAAAACAGCTGGTGACCAATCCCAACTTGGGGTGAATAGAACATCCAAAAACCAATGTAATACTGTCGCCAGGACCAGTACATATTGTACAATATGAAGTCGAATGAAATGCTATCCAGTGCCGTGAAGAAAAAGAAAGCTGATTGCAGATTTTTTTTTAAAATTATTATTATTATTGTTATTATTATTATTATTACTTCTGTCGAAAAACCAAAGCAAATTTAAAAACTTCGTCTTGATGTTTCTGAGATGACCTTTATCTGTATTACTTCAATATTTATTAACAATTCTTTTAGAGCGAGTGAGGTCACAGTCTCCCTATAATAACGGGTTTAAATCAAATATGGGTCATTCGTTTGTGCTGCGTTAGTGCTGCAAAATTAACATTCATGCTGCTTACACAAGTGAACACTAACAACATAAATATGAATAGCAATGGAAGAAAGTCCAGTCTTTCTTTCATCACTAGCATAGCTTTATTCCGGTCAGAGCGAGATCCTAACACCATTTTTTAGGAAAATATAGAACAAGTGTGTCCTCTTATTCACTTACTGTTTCACAGTGTAATGAATCTGAAACAAGTGTACACTGAGGATGCATAGACAATGTTGCGATATTTTTGCTTTTTTGTGCATCTCAAAATGTTCAAGTTCTACTTATTATTCAGTCCTCTTGCCTTAAGTGTGTGTACATTATGAACACTGATCTTCCGTGAAAAACCCCAATATGTACAATTACTTCCCTAGTGCTGTTTACACCCCCCTTTTTAAAGGTATTATTATTTGTTTATTTAGCAGACGCCTTTATCCAAGGTGACTTACAGACTAGGTTGAGTGAACTATGTATCAGCTGCAGAGTCACTTACAATTACATCTCACCCGAAAGACAGAGCACAAGGAGGTTAAGTGACTTGCTCAGGGTCACACAATGAGTCAGTGGCTGAGGTGGGATTTGAACCAGGGACCTCCTAGTTACAAGTCCTTTTCTTTAACCACTGGACCACTGAGCCTCCATATAGGAAACACATCACTAACCACCTGACCTGCACTAACGAATGGTATTATTATTATTATTATTATTATTATTATTATTATTATTATTATTATTATTATTATTATTATTATTAGTATGTACAAAACAATAAGGCATTGTATAACAGTAGTAGTATTACAGTATGGGTTCTAGGGATTTTACTATGTAGCTATGTTTTTTTTTTTTTTTTTTTTTTTAAACAAATCAGTTCAAGTAAAAGTCTCGAAATTAAAAAAAAAATATTCAGAAGTTTTTAAGCACATATTGCTTTACATATTTTCAATCAGATGATACATAGGGGTAAGTCATTAAAAAAGGCAAATATACAGGTGGGACGATTATGTTATTGTAAAGGCGCTGTGATGATGTCACTCGAAAAATCATCCCCACCCCCCGACACATTCCTTATGAAATGTTCCTCTATTATGATACTGATTAATTATTAGCCTTTATACGGTCTTACCAAAACACTATAGATAACTAAAAGCAACGGGTGTGATAACCGTTTCTACACCCATCATCTCATCATCCTAACACAAAGAAGACTGTTCAAAATGAAACGTTTGTTTGCACACTGTTTCCATTGTTTCCATGATTTTCTGACTGAGTGCTTTATGTCCTGGATGTCCACCCAACCCAACCCAACCCAGAAAGCAGAAATGCAGAAACGTTAACCTGTTAACGTTTCTCTCGTGAGACTGGGTTGCATGTCTAAATGCTTTTAAATAACACTGAAGCCAAGTGGAAACTATTTTAAAGACAATTAAAGACAGTACGTTTACCTTTGGTATTAGAGTAAATAAACAAGATACAGTAATGGTAAACAATGTCCCCGATATTTTCTTATCTTTGTTAAACTGATTAAAGACACCAGCAAAAATGCAGCAGCAGAGCAAAAGCAATAGTTGATTTACTTTTTAACACAACTGCAAACTAAAAGGCAGGTAAAACGAGAGTCTAGATGGGATGCTGTAGTGAAATACTTACCACATTCTGACGTGTTTCCAAATTAGCGATTCATTTTAGAATACATTTCGGCACACCAAAGCTCGCTTTGTTGCATTTTGGGATAATTCTGTATTATGAAATGCATCAAGTAGCCTATTCTATTTTGCAGTGGTATACCAACATCTGTACAAACAAACACATGCATGCATATGTATTTATCGTATGTTGTTGATTACTCATTAAAAAAATGACAACATTCCAACAAAATAATCGTTAATATCTTAAAAACCATAGCTGCACTAACGTTAGCTTCAACTGCACAAACGAAGTTTAGTTCAGTTCCGACATTGTAGGGGGCTGAGTGATGTAACTGTGCTAAAATAATATTGTTAATATCTCGTAAACAATAATAGCAAACACGTTCGTTTCAACGGCACAAACTGGAACAAACGTAGCACAAACGAATGAGACAAGTTTGGTTCAATTCCGACATTGTAGGGGGACTGAGTGACGTCACTGCCCTAAAAAAAGAATCGTTAATATCTTAAAACTATAGCAGCACAAACGTTTGTTTCAACGGCACAAACGAATGATCTATGACTCATCGTTTGTGCTGTTTGTAGGGGGGCCAACTTCACGGAGCTAAAATGAGCTCCCTTGTACTGGAACAGTGGGCTTGTTCTTACATGCCAAGAATTTGGGCTTCATGTAATGTTTCTGTGTAGGCCAACATGTTGAAGTACTTTAAGAGAGTAAACAAATGTTAAAACCTAAAAAGTTAATATCTTTAAAGTGGGTAAAACACTCCTACGTTATTTATTAGTATTCTAGTTTGTTTACATTTGCTAGCCTTGAGTTTGTTCAATGTAATGGAGCACTGTGCCTTTAAGAAATGAATAATTTGAACAGAAGTAGGTGACGTCATAGATGACGTGCGAGTATGTCCATGGACTTTAAAAGAAGTGTACTGTAGTTGTAGCTAACTACAAAGATAAGAAATAAAAGAAAATATATCTAAAAAGCTTTACCATCACTGAAAGAGACACTGCTTCAAGCAAACCTCTCTGTGAGTAGAAAAGAGTTTATTGTTTGTACGTATTAAAGAAATAATACGTCTTGCTTTATTAAACATTTAAATCGAACTGGTTAAAAAAAGGCTAAAGAAGAACACGGTCTTGTGTGTGATTCATTTAAGGTGCAAGAAACACAACATATATTATGATAATAATAGTAATACATATACTAATGTTTGATACTGTAAATGATTAATTTTAAATTATTCAGTGTTGTGTGCAAGTGTTCAATATGAGGTCAGTGGAGCATCTGAGGCATGTACTGTTTGTTGTTTTGCGAATTCAAGATGTTTAGTGTTTTTTTTTAAATTATTTTTACTATTTGTTTAATACGCAATAGCTTTCGAGAAGTTCGAAGTTGACAATAAAATCCGGTCTTGCATGTGTTTTATAGCTGGAATTTAGTAGATTTGGTCAGGCGATAGCAAACCACTCCCCCTTCTCAACCCACTTGTAGTCAACAAGCGAGAGGAGTTTTTTGAAGAGTGAAAAGGGCTTGTTTTGGTTCCGCGAGATTTCACTTGGAATTTTTCTTGTGTTTTGTTACAGCGAATGCTTTTGAGTCCTCGTTCACTAAGTGTTAACTTTGATTTGGTCTGACCCTTAGATGCATTGTAATTTAAACAACTTTCAGTTGAATTTGGAATTGGTGAACAAACAGTTAGAACAAGGAAAGATTGTTAAGCGAGTAGTTCATCTTCGAGCGGTTTCAAAGAGGAAATCAATGAAAATGGCAATATGTGAGGATTTGGACACAGCAATGCTGGAATGGTTAAATCAGCAAAGAGCTGAAGGCGTGCTAGTGTCTGGACTAATTTGTGCTAAACAAGACAAGTTTTTGATGCACTGGGAATGGGTGGTGATTTCAATGCTTCCTCACGCTCATTTAAAGCAACCAAAGCCTCTAATATGCCTGTGGATTATTTTAATAATAATCAGCAATGATGCATCCTTAGTGCTATGAACAAATATTGGGAAAAACGAAAGCCAGTCAATGAGACAACCAAGCATGACTGACTACTTTAAGAAATTATAAAGCAAGTACAAATTTGGAATGAGTTTTATTATGATTTTCATTATCCGTGTTTTTGTTTTAACCATTAACCCAGATAATCGAGAGCTGACTGTATCTGTGATGATGATGTCATTGATGATGATGAGCTGCATTTTCTAATATATACCTGGGCCGTATCACAAAGCTAACTTAAGTCTAATACCAAAAAATTGGCTTATATCGCTTTTGCTGACTTTGTTATGACCAAGTCTTAAGTCCGTTTCACGAAATTATTTTCTTGGGGAGGGGGTGGCTTAACTTAGACCAGTCCTTGAGTGGCCCAGTCAAAGTCCTGACTTGAATCCTATTGAGAATCTGAAAAGACTTGAAAACTGCTGTCCATAAGCGATCCCCAAGCACCTTGAGAGAGCTTGAGCAAATCTGCCAAGAAGAATGGGCACACATTGCACCAAGCCAGAGTGCAAAGTTGGTATAGACTTACCCAAAAAGACATGCGGCTATAATTGCTGCCAAAGGTGCTTCCACCAAATACTAAGTTGACAATACTTCTTAATACTTATGCAATCAACATATTTCAGTTTTTTCTATTTAGTTTTTGCTGACATTTACTGTAACTTATCTTACCCTTAGAAGTCTTCAGTTTGAGCATTCAAGATTTGAATAAAATGTAAAGTTTAAAAAAAATGTGTGAGCATCATTTTGTAATTTCACAAAATGGGACACCATAGGAAGGGTCTGAATACTTTTGCAAAGCACTGTATATTTTATATACAGTGTATATATATCTATATCTATATATATATATATATATATATATATATATATATATATATATATATATATCATCACATGTAATTACAGTGAAATGAAAACAATGCAGAATGTTATGTAATTTTTATGTGTATTGTATTTAATGGGATATTTGATCATAAAGTATATATATATATATATATATATATATATATATATATATATATATATATATATGTTTATCTGTCTTTCTGTTTGCTTTTTAGATGTGTATCCCTTTAAGAAAGACGTTCCTGGTTTTTAATGAGTGGATGCAAGCACTTTTATAAACAGGATATAGTTTCTGGTAATGGAGTAGCCAGGCAGAGGGGAAAACAGGCGAAGAAACAGTAGCTGTGGAAAGTTTGAAATACATTTTTGCTTATCTAGTACTGAGAAATAAAATCAAACACATAACTACAATGGAGCTGGTATTACTTTGTATGTTTCTACCTCTGCTAATGAAGTCTTCAATCCTCTCAAGCTGTGCTTTTGGTGCTGCTTGTTATAAAGTAAACAGAGATTTACAACCCTAATTATAATTATAATGTTAATGGTATGATCTACATATTTAATACCTTAATAACATTTTTTTTAAAAATCACCCGCAACAAAGCTGGAATTGTATTGCTGCTTCGGTTAGTTGATGGAGATAGATCGGTATGTAAAATATTTGTTAGGGTGTCAATTGACCGTCTATTAAAACGGTATCGGCTTCTCAATTCAGTCTCGCAAAAATATTACAACAGGGTTCCCCTGTCTACATAAACACGCTTAGGGTAATTGTCATCTGGATGATCTTCAAATAAATTGTGGCAAACATGACATATCGATACTGCACGTTTAACAGAGCACCACTTGCGTATAAAAGCTGAACAATTAGCTTGTTGAGGAGGCTTGCTGGAGGTCACGACGGGTGCTGTATGGAGGTTGGCGGTTCCTGTTTGCTATGCAGTCTGGAATGGAAGGCATTGTGTGATGTCATCAGGAAGTTTGGAGCTGAGGGCTGTGACTGTGATGGTGTGTTCGAACGAAACAATTTGGAAAGGGAAAAAGTTTTCTATATTATCAGCGGCTGCATGAGGAAAACGTTAACTAAACTACTTGCCAATTATTTGGAACAAACTACGTGCCGGAGGCCAGATGAACAAACAAGGTTAACTAACCTGTTTGTTCCAGCGGAACAGGTCGTACAGCTTTGAAATTGGGTAGTTTGGTTTTAGGTCATTGAAAGGATTCCCGCATCGTTGTTTCGATTGCTAAAGGGAAATTGACATTTTTGTGACTGGTTAAATATCCAATACAGTCCCTGTAAGGAAGAGAAAATAATTCGAATATAACTGACTTGCAGCATATCAAATGAACATTACTCTGTCTATCAGAACTGCTATAGTATTACCGCCAATCCTTGTGTGTTACAGACTCGTGTGTTATTTTCTTTACTTTATTATTTTTCTTCTATTTATTTATTTTGTTTTGACCAGTAAATAATTTTAAATATTGCTTTATAGTATGCTGGTGTTTTTTTGTTTCTGTCTTTTATTTTAGTAAATTGTTAATTAACTTTTGCTTTGTTGATTAATTGTTGGGTATGTATATTGCATTGTGTGTGTTCGCTGAGACTATTGAAACCCGGCTTGCAGTTTAATCGTGAGGGTATATTCCCGCAACCACTGGCGTTGATTACTAAAGAGGTGTCTTTGGTAACACAATGGTAAAGTTAGTTTGTCTCTTGGAAGGACTGTATTTAAAGCAGGTTTCCAATAGGGATGAAAAGCTTTTCATTGTCTTGTACTGTTTGTTACTACCATAGCAATTAACTGTCATTTTTTTATGTTTAGTTAATTGATATTTTGTTTTGTACATGTTTTGTTTCTTTATTCTGTAAAACTTGTTTTTTTTATTTTGCTTTTGTAATTTGGTTTCATTATTATGGGTAAATGGACTTAAAGCTGGAGCCATCTAAATATATATATATATATTTACCTCATAAGCAACTTGTTTGGTTATTCAATTAATTAATAGTCCCCTTTTACTCTGGTTGACTATATAGGACTTGAATAGGATAATGGGCTTTCTGGTCCTGGTAATGTGGTTAAGTTAAATAATTTGATAGGACATTTATTACTATCTGGCACCCTAGAGCTTGACGCCGTTACATAAGTGGCACCCCAGATGGGACAGAGCTAATTAGTACTGGACTAATGGGATTTAATTAATTGGAGTTGTAATTGGGCGATTGTTTTAGAGGGGAAAAAAATGGCTAATGTTTTTGAATTGAGTGATGATCAGTTAATGCCTACAGCTGATATGTCCTTGCTAGATTTTGAAACTGAGGGTGTTTGTTCGCCTCAAGAATATCCTCCTTTAAGGCCATTGCCTACACCGTTGGGTTTACGATCAGGAGATCTAGATATACGGGTGTTGGCACAATCAGTGGAAATAAGTAGACAGATGGTAAATGAATTGCAAACCATTGTGCAGGAAAACTCAAGAAAACAACTAGCTATGGAAAAAGAATTGGTTGATCTTAAACAGGAGCAAGGGTTTATTATTGAAAGCATTGAGGGTTTAAAGCAATGTATACCATGTGTTATTGAAACATCAGTAAATGAGTTAAGAACATAAGAACATAAGAAAGTTTACAAACGAGAGGAGGCCATTCAGCCCATCTTGCTCGTTTGGTTGTTAGTAGTTTATTGATCCCAGAATCTCATCAAGCAGCTTCTTGAAGGATCCCAGGGTGTCAGCTTCAACAACATTACTGGGGAGTTGGTTCCAGACCCTCACAATTCTCTGTGTAAAAAGTGCCTCCTATTTTCTGTTCTGAATGCCCCTTTATCTAATCTCCATTTATGACCCCTGGTCCTTTTTTTTTCTTTTTTCAAGTCAAAGAAGTCCCCCCCGGGTTGACATTGTCTATACCTTTTAGGATTTTGAATGTTTGAATCAGATCGATGCAGTAGTCTTCTTTTGTTCAAGACTGAATAGATTCAATTCTTTTTAGCCTGTCTGCATACGACATGCCTTTTTAAACCCGGATAATTCTGGTTGCTCTTCTTTGCACTCTTTCTAGAGCAGCAATATCCTTTTGTAACGAGGTGACCAGAACTGAACACAATATTCTAGGTGAGGTCTTACTAATGCATTGTAGAGTTTTAACATTACTTCCCTTGATTTAAATTCAACACTTCTCACAATATATCCAAGCATCTTGTTAGCCTTTTTATAGCTTCCCCACATTGTCTAGATGAAGACATTTCTGAGTCAACATAAACTCCTAGGTCTTTTTTTCATAGTTCCCTTCTTCAATTTCACTATCTCCCATATGATATTTATAATGAACATTTTTTATTGCCCGCATGCAATACTTTACACTTTTCTCTATTAAATTTCATTTGCCATGTGTCTGCCCAATTTTGAATGCGGTCTAGATCATTTTGAATGACCTTTGCTGCTTCAACAGTGTCTGCCACTCCTCCTATTTTTGTGTCGCCTGCAAATTTAACGAGTTTGCTTACTATATCAGAGTCTAAATCATTAATGTAGATTAGGAATAGCAGAGGACCTAATACTGATCCCTGTGGTACACCACTGGTTACCTCACTCCATTTCGAGGTTTCTCCTCTAATCAGTACTTTCTGTTTTCTACATGTTAACCACTCCCTAATCCATGTGCATGCATTTCCTTGAATCCCTACTGTGTTCAGTTTGAGAATTAATCTTTTATGCGGGACTTTGTCAAAAGCTTTCTGGAAATCTAAATAGACCATGTCGTATGCTTTGCAGTTGTCCATTTTCAATGTTGCATCCTCAAAAAAGTCAAGTAGGTTAGTTAGACACGATCTCCCTTTCCTAAAACCATGCTGGCTGTCACCCAGGATATTGTTACCATATAGGTAATTTTCCATTTTGGATCTTATTATAGTTTCCATAAGTTTACATATAATAGAAGTCAGGCTTATTGGTCTGTAGTTACCTGGTTCAGTTTTGTCTCCCTTTTTGGAAAATAGCAAACGTAATACCGATCCACAGTCTGTCGGTACAACCCCTGTGTCAAGAGACTGTTGCATGATCTTGGTTAGCGGCTTGTAAATAACTTCTTTCATTTCTTTGAGTACTATTGGGAGGATCTCATCCGGCCCAGGGGATTTGTTTATTTTAAGAGCTCCTAGTCCCTTTAACACTTCTGCCTCTGTTATGCTAAAGTTATTTAAAACTGGATAGGAACAGGTCGACATGTGGGGCATGTTGTCCGTGTCCTCCTTTGTAAAAATCTGTGATTTTGTGTCTGATGCTGTCACTAAAAGTTTCAATGGTGTAATTAAGCATTTAAGGGAAGAATGTAGGGCTAATATAGAAGGTGTGAAGGAACTGATTTTAAATTTGCAAACTCAGAATAAGCTTGAGAATCGTGTGGCAGATGAACGGGATTTGTTGGTTTGTCGGACAGTACAGGAAGTGAAGCAATTGGAAGAGTGTTCTGAGATCTTAACAAAACGTGTGAGGTTGTTGGAAGCAAACCATAAGAAAGGGGGTGTTGGTTTGTCATTGGAAAGTAGTGCACAAGTGAGAGGAGAAACTGGTGTAACAGCAGCTAAGTTGCCTGTTAAAATTAATTTTCCATCCTTTGGAAGAGTGCATGATGAAAGTGATCCTGTGAAATATTTAGCCAAATGTAGTGATTTTCTTGCCCTGCGTCCTATGTCTGATTATGAAATACTGGCCACAGTGAGTAATGTTTTACATGGCATAGCCCGTGATTGGTGGGAGATTGCTAGAGAGCAAGTTATTAGTTGGGCAGATTTCAAGGAGAAGTTTGTCTGCATTTCTTTCGGATGATTATGAAGATGAATTGGAGGAGCGAGGGAAAACTTGAGTGCAGGGATCAACAGAATCGGTACAGAATTATGCATATAGTTTTCGTGCTTTGTGTAGAAGGTGGAAATCTTCAATTCAAGAGACGGAGGTTGTAAAACTCATGTTAAAGAATATGAATCCTAAATATGTTAGTCATTTGAGAGGTAGAGTTAATACAGTAGAGGAGCTTGTGCAGTTAGGAAGACAAATTGAGAAGGATCTGGCTGCTCAATCAGAGTTTGAAGGGCGCCAGACGTATGGTGGTAATAAAGAAAGGGTATATAAAGGGCAGCAAGTTACCCCAGTGGCGAGCAAGGCTAGTGTACTTTGTTGGAGGTGTAAACAGGAACATTTACCAAAACAATGCCCACTGTTTAAAAAGGAAGGCTACAAACCTAAAGTTGGTGTAGTAACAACTGCAAAAGGAGAAGAGGTGACGGATGTCATTAATCCTAAAGGGCAGATTGGAAAATCCAACAAAGAAAAGAGAATCCCACCCAATGTCTTGCAACAATTGATAGTCTCTGTTGGCATTAGACAGTGGGAAGGTAAGGGATTGTTAGATACTGGTGCTTCATGTACTTTATTGCATGAGGATTTGTGGAAAAAAATGTGTGTGTCCAATGAGAAGTTGCAACCTTGGAAAGGAGGTACTTTGTTTTTAGCTAATGGTGACCCAAGTTGTCCATTAGGTTCTGCTAATCTAGAAGTTAATTTTCATGGAGTAACAGTTGCAATGCCAGTAGCAGTGGTGTCTGGGAATGGGTTGGCTTTTGCTCTAATTTTGGGTTTAGATTTTATTACGTCAACTGGAATGTTGATAGATGTAAAAAACCTTTACTATGTTATGCAGAAAGAGAAATTCCCTTTTCAACCAGGTTTTGCACATTTAAATACTTGGCATACATGTGAATCTACCACTAATACTTTTGTGTATACCAAGATTAATCCAGTAGTTGCAGTAGAGTTAAAATCAGAAATGTCTGTGGAAGAAAAGCGTAAACTGTATGTGAAGGAGGCTTTGTCTCGAATGGATACTGTATTTGAGTGTGAAAAAGAAATGGCTGATGTGATGGAAGTGCATTTGGGTGTTTGTACCCCAAAGCTTGGAAAGACTGCAGTGTTATCTCATAAGATCCATGTTAGGGAAGGTCCTGCAATCAAACAACGGTCATATCCAATGTCTGCAGGAAAGCAACAGATGGTGAAAGAGCATTTGGATGATATGCTAGATAAGGGAATAATTGAACCTTCATATTCTCCATGGAGTTCCCCTGTAGTACTTGTCCCTAAGAAAGATGGCTCCCAAAGATTTTGTGTAGATTATCGTAAATTAAATGCCCAAACAATAACTGATGCTTATCCTATGCCTACAATTAATGATATGTTAACTTCGTTGTCTGGTTCACAAGTGTTTTCTACAATTGACTTGAATAGTGGTTATTGGCAAGTCCAAATGGATGAGACTTGCAAACCATTGACAGCATTTGTAACAAACTATGGCTTGTATCAATTTAAGGTCATGCCTTTTGGCCTTAAATGCTCCAGCATCTTTTCAACGCTTAATGGAGTTGGTGTTAGGAGATTTGCGTGGTAAGATTTGCTTAGTATATCTAGATGATGTGATCATTTACTCAGCAAACAAAGAACAGCATTTAAAGGATATCCGGTCAGTCTTTGATAAACTTCAAGAGGCTGGTCTTACTATTAATTTAAAGAAGTGTCAATTCTGCAAAACTGACATATTGTTTCTACAGCAGGTGTGTATGCAGATCCTGCAAAGACTGAAGCAATTCAGCAGTATCCAGTACCAGCTAATTTAAGGGACTTGCAAAGGTTCTTAGGAATGGCAGGCTGGTATCATCGCTTTGTTCCTGGGTTCTCTGTCATTGCTGAGCCTTTGAACACTCTTAAGAAGAAAGGTGTGAAGTGGAGGTGGTCTCTGAATGTCAGTCAGCATTTGAACAACTGAAAGGACATTTAATGTCACCACCAGTGCTTGGTCATCCGAACAATGAGTTGCCTTTAGTGGTCTATACTGACGCCAGTGGTTTTGGCTTGGGAGCTATATTGGTGCAGCGCTTATCTCCTACTCAAGAAGAGGTGTTAGCGTATGCCAGTCGAGCATTGACTCCTCCGGAGAAGAATTATACCACCACTGAGCAGGAATGCTTAGCAGTTGTGTGGTCTTTAGAGAAATGGAGACAATATTTAGAAGGCAAACCGTTTAAAGTGGTTACGGATCACTTTCGGCTATTTTGTGGGTTTTTAATACTACAAAGCCTAACTCTAGACTCATTCGATGGGCTCTACGCTTCAAGAATTTGAGTTTACTGTGGAGTTTCGAAGGGTAAGCTGAATGAAGCCCCAGATGCTTTGTCACGTGCTCCATTGGGGACAACTGAGAAAGTTCTATTAGGAGTACAAGTGGAACAACTAGCAGCTGGGCAAAGTTATACTCCATTTCCTTATACAGATGATGATATTTGGAGCGCGCAAAGAGAAGATCCGGAAGTGCAGAGAATTTATCAAACTCTTCTGGAAAAGATTGAAGATGATACCATCTCTGAACAAAATGAAAAGGCCTATGTTATTTTAGAGGACAAGATTTATAGAGAGTAAAATGTACAATACTACAAAGTACCAACTCTATATACCAAAGAGTTTACGATCTGATGTGTTGCATGCCTATCATAGTAATCCTATGAGTGGGCACATGGGTCGGTATAAAACTCTGCAACCGTATCCTGCAAACAGCATATTGGCCAGGGATATGGAAAGATGTTGTTACTTATAAAAGAACTGTCAAGTTTGTCAGTCTGTAAAACCTGAAAATACTCACCCTGTGGGTAAATTACAGTCTATTACAGTCACTCGACCATGGGAAATGGTTGGAGTTGACCTTATGGGTCCTCTGCCTAACAGTTCCAACAACAATACGCAATTGCTAGTGGTGGTAGACTATTACACCCGCTGGGATGAACTTTTTCCATTAAGACAGGCAAAAGCTGTAACCATTGCTAACTGTCTGAGAATAGACATATTTACACGTTGGGGTGCGCCTGCTTATCTTTTTATCTGATCGGGGTCCGCAGTTTGTCTCAGAAGTGTTGACTGCTCTTTGTAAGCAGTGGAATGTAGTAAAGAAACAGACAACTGCATATCATCCGCAGGCAATTTTTCTGAGCGATTAACAGAATATTGAAGTCTATGATGGCATCCTATGTGCAGGAACGACATGCTAAATGGGATTGCTATTTAGCAGAGTTCAGATATGCTATTAATTCATCTAAGCAGGAGACTACTGGTTATTCTCCTGCAGAGCTCAACTTAGGCAGATCACTGAAGGGACCCATCGATCAAGCCTTGTCTGGAGCAGGTATATCACCCGACATGCCTGCTTATGATACCCTACAACTGGTTCATGATTTGAAGGAGCATGTGCAAAGCAATGTTGCCAAAGCTAAAGCGCGACAGAAGAGGAATTATGATAAGCATCGGAGAACTGTTAGTTACAAGTCCCAAGATAGAGTGTGGGTGCGTAATCATGTTCTTTCTGATGCTTCCAAGAAAGTTTACTTCCAAACTAGCACCTCGCTGGAAAGGCCCTTACCGCATTGTTGAGAAACGGGTCCAGTGAGTTATCTAGTTTGTTTAGAAGACACCGACAAGATGTCAGGACTATCCATGTTTGTGATGTTAAACCTTTTTTTATCCTACAGCCGAAGAGCATGATTTCCAACTTCGTCAAAAGGTGCTTGAAATCTTTAAGGATGATGATGTGGATGAAGAGTCGGAGTTTGCTGGTTTTACTAAAGAGGATTTAAACACAATGACTTGTGCTTTTTTAAAGGGGGGAGAATGTGGCAAACATGACATATCGATACTGCACGTTTAACAGAGCACCATAAAATTGCGTATAAAAGCTGAACAATTAGCTTGTTGAGGAGGCTTGCTGGAGGTCACGACGGGTGCTGTATGGAGGTTGGCGGTTCCTGTTTGCTATGCAGTCTGGAATGGAAGGCATTGTGTGATGTCATCAGGAAGTTTGGAGCTGAGGGCTGTGACTGTGATGGTGTGTTCGAACGAAACAATTTGGAAAGGGAAAAAGTTTTCTATATTATCAGCGGCTGCATGAGGAAAACGTTAACTAAACTACTTGCCAATTATTTGGAACAAACTACGTGCCGGAGGCCAGATGAACAAACAAGGTTAACTAACCTGTTTGTTCCAGCGGAACAGGTCGTACAGCTTTGAAATTGGGTAGTTTGGTTTTAGGTCATTGAAAGGATTCCCGCATCGTTGTTTCGATTGCTAAAGGGAAATTGACATTTTTGTGACTGGTTAAATATCCAATACAGTTCGAGGGAGGGTTAGGTCGGCCAGGGTATCCTCAGCTCACCGCGCAGCAGTGACCCCTGTAGTCTGGCCGGGCGCCTGCGGGCTTGCCTGTAAGCTGCCCAGAGCTGTATTGTCCTCTGACGCTGTATCTCTGAGGCGGCTGCACAGTGAGTCTGCAGAGTGTAAAGAAGCGGGCGGCTGACGGCACACGCTTCGGAGGGCAGTGTGTATTCATCTTCACCCCTCCCGAGTCAGCGCAGGGGTGGTAGCGGTAAGCTGAGCCTAAAAATAATTGGGCAATTTCAAATTGGGGAGAAAATAATAAAAACTAATTGGCAACGACTAAATTTAAAAAAAAAATTGAAAATGTATACATTTTAAAAGGCTGAAGTGAAATGTTATTTTGGTGTTTGTGTAAATGATTTGGCTCACACTGTGAAATGTAAAAATGTCTTTGTCTATTATTATTATTTCTAACCTTTGTAAATTTGAGTGTAACAGGTGTATTCTCCTTTGTGTTTATGTGGGGAAATCATTGAAGATAAACTTCAGTTTTCATTTGCTTGTTCAGCTCAGAAAGGCACAAGTAATTATTATTTTAGGACAAAATCTCTAGACCACTGTTTACTGTGAGTTAACGGCAATGTTGCTGTCGAGTTCTTATCATTTTTATAACCTGCCTTTGAGCTGCTTTGAGCTGGTCTGGAGAACCCTAGCTTCCAGAATCACGTGACTGTGTGACCTGGTCAGGATGGAGGTGTAGAAAATGAATGGAAATTTACATTTTCTCTTCTGGAAATCTAACCTGTCGGTATTTTTAAATAAATAACAAACCTGTTCAGTTCCTCCTCCATCTTCCTCATCCGTTCCTCCTTCAGCTGCCTCAGTTTCTTCTCCATTATCTTCCATGTTGCCTTTATCTCACTCGGTGTCTTCTCGATCTTCTCCTCCAGTGTCTTCTTGATCTCACTCAGTTTCTTCTCAAACTCTTTCCTAGGTTTGCTCGTCATCTCTATCTTATTCCACCACCACATCTTTCTCATTTTCTCCTCCATCTCTCTCTTCAGTGTCTTCTCTATCACTCTGAGCCAATTCTCCATCGCCCACTTCATCCGTCTCTCCTCCATCTCTCTCTGTTCCTCCTCCATCTCTCTCAGTTTCATCTCTTTCAGTTCCTCCTCCATCTTTCTCAGTTCCATCTCTCTCCGTTCCATCTCTCTCAGTTCCTCCTCCTGCTCATCCACTCTGTTGAGAGAATCACACACACACATCAATAATCCTCATCATTAATAATGATGTTGCTGTTTGTTAAAAACACAACCTCCCCTGAGAAGATGAAGCCCTCCCCCACACCCCTCCCTCAGTTACTGGGAGTCTGCTTGAACTGGTCCTGCTGGTAAAGCTGCACTTGAATCATTAGAAGTGTTTCATATTAAACTGGATCAAGCTCTTTACTGTTCCTAACTCTCCTTGGCGACAGTCCTGTTCATGTCTGTTTCCACTAAATCACTTCATCAGTCTCAGCCATCAGATAGCTGGATTTCGCCTCTGGACAAACAGTTTCAATAATGCTGCTAAACCTCTCTATCTATTCTCAGCTGTGCATATAAACTGATATAGAAGAGACAGGCTGCTGGACTGCATATAAACTGATATAGAAGAGACAGGCTGCTGGACTGTGCATATAAACTGATATAGAAGAGACAGGCTGCTGGACTGCATATAAACTGATATAGAGACAGGCTGCTGGACTGGGCATATAAACTGATATAGAAGAGACAGACTGCTGGACTGTGCATATAAACTGATATAGAAGAGACAGACTGGTGGACTGCATATAAACTGATATAGAAGAGACAGACTGCTGGACTGCATATAAACTGATATAGAAGAGACAGGCTGCTGGACTGTGCATCTAAACTGATATAGAAGAGACAGACTGCTGGACTGCATATAAACTGATATAGAAGAGACAGGCTGCTGGACTGTGCATATAAACTGATATAGAAGAGACAGGCTGGTGGACTGTCCATATAAACTGATATAGAAGAGACAGGCTGCTGGACTGCATATAAACTGATACAGAAGAAGAGACAGGCTGGTGGACTTTGCATATAAACTGATATAGAAGAGACAGACTGCTGGACTGCATATAAACTGATATAGAAGAAGAGACAGGCTGCTGGACTGCATATAAACTGATATAGAAGAGACAGGCTGCTGGACTGCATATAAACTGATATAGAAGAGACAGGCTGGTGGACTTTGCATATAAACTGATATAGAAGAGACAGGCTGCTGGACTGCATATAAACTGATATAGAGACAGGCTGCTGGACTGGGCATATAAACTGATATAGAAGAGACAGGCTGCTGGACTGTGCATAGAAACTGATATAGAAGAGACAGGCTGCTGGACTGCATATAAACTGATATAGAAGAGACAGACTGCTGGACTGCATATAAACTGATATAGAAGAAGAGACAGGCTGCTGGACTGTGCATATAAACTGATATAGAAGAGACAGGCTGCTGGACTGTGCATATAAACTGATATAGAAGAGACAGGCTGCTGGACTGTGCATAGAAACTGATATAGAAGAGACAGGCTGCTGGACTGCATATAAACTGATATAGAAGAGACAGGCTGCTGGACTGCATATAAACTGATATAGAAGAGACAGGCTGGACTGTGCATATAAACTGATATAGAAGAGACAGGCTGCTGGACTGCATATAAACTGATATAGAAGAGACAGACTGCTGGACTGCATATAAACTGATATAGAAGAAGAGACAGGCTGCTGGACTGCATATAAACTGATATAGAAGAGACAGGCTGGACTGTGCATATAAACTGATATAGAAGAGACAGGCTGCTGGACTGCATATAAACTGATATAGAAGAGACAGGCTGGTGGACTTTGCATATAAACTGATATAGAAGAGACAGGCTGCTGGACTGCATATAAACTGATATAGAGACAGGCTGCTGGACTGCATATAAACTGATATAGAAGAGACAGACTGCTGGACTGCATATAAACTGATATAGAAGAGACAGGCTGCTGGACTGTGCATCTAAACTGATATAGAAGAGACAGGCTGCTGGACTGTGCATATAAACTGATATAGAAGAGACAGACTGCTGGACTGCATATAAACTGATATAGAAGAAGAGACAGGCTACTGGACTGTGCATATAAACTGATATAGAAGAGACAGACTGCTGGACTGCATATAAACTGATATAGAAGAAGAGACAGGCTACTGGACTGTGCATATAAACTGATATAGAAGAGACAGACTGCTGGACTGCATATAAACTGATATAGAAGAAGAGACAGGCTGCTGGACTGCATATAAACTGATATAGAAGAGACAGGCTGGTGGACTGTGCATATAAACTGATATAGAGACAGGCTGCTGGACTGGGCATATAAACTGATATAGAAGAAGAGACAGGCTGCTGGACTGCATATAAACTGATATAGAAGAGACAGGCTGGACTGTGCATATAAACTGATATAGAAGAGACAGACTGGTGGACTGCATATAAACTGATATAGAAGAGACAGGCTGGACTGTGCATATAAACTGATATAGAAGAGACAGGCTGCTGGACTGTGCATATAAACTGATATAGAAGAGACAGACTGCTGGACTGCATATAAACTGATATAGAAGAAGAGACAGGCTGCTGGACTGCATATAAACTGATATAGAAGAGACAGGCTGGTGGACTGTGCATATAAACTGATATAGAAGAGACAGGCTGCTGGACTGCATATAAACTGATATAGAAGAGACAGGCTGCTGGACTGTGCATATAAACTGATATAGAAGAGACAGGCTGCTGGACTGCATATAAACTGATATAGAAGAGACAGACTGGACTGTGCATATAAACTGATATAGAAGAGACAGGCTGCTGGACTGTGCATATAAACTGATATAGAAGAGACAGGCTGCTGGACTGCATATAAACTGATACAGAAGAAGAGACAGGCTGGTGGACTTTGCATATAAACTGATATAGAAGAGACAGACTGCTGGACTGCATATAAACTGATATAGAAGAAGAGACAGGCTGCTGGACTGCATATAAACTGATATAGAAGAGACAGGCTGGTGGACTGTGCATATAAACTGATATAGAAGAGACAGGCTGCTGGACTGCATATAAACTGATATAGAAGAGACAGGCTGGACTGTGCATATAAACTGATATAGAAGAGACAGGCTGGTGGACTTTGCATATAAACTGATATAGAAGAGACAGACTGCTGGACTGTGCATATAAACTGATATAGAAGAGACAGGCTGCTGGACTGCATATAAACTGATATAGAAGAGACAGACTGGACTGTGCATATAAACTGATATAGAAGAGACAGGCTGCTGGACTGTGCATATAAACTGATATAGAAGAGACAGGCTGCTGGACTGCATATAAACTGATACAGAAGAAGAGACAGGCTGGTGGACTTTGCATATAAACTGATATAGAAGAGACAGACTGCTGGACTGCATATAAACTGATATAGAAGAAGAGACAGGCTGCTGGACTGCATATAAACTGATATAGAAGAGACAGGCTGGTGGACTGTGCATATAAACTGATATAGAAGAGACAGGCTGCTGGACTGCATATAAACTGATATAGAAGAGACAGGCTGGACTGTGCATATAAACTGATATAGAAGAGACAGGCTGCTGGACTGTGCATATAAACTGATATAGAAGAGACAGGCTGCTGGACGTATATATAAACTGATACAGAAGAAGAGACAGGCTGGTGGACTTTGCATATAAACTGATATAGAAGAGACAGACTGCTGGACTGCATATAAACTGATATAGAAGAAGAGACAGGCTGCTGGACTGCATATAAACTGATATAGAAGAGACAGGCTGCTGGATTGTCCATATAAACTGATATAGAAGAGACAGGCTGCTGGATTGTCCATATAAACTGATATAGAAGAGACAGGCTGCTGGACTGCATATAAACTGATACAGAAGAAGAGACAGGCTGGTGGACTTTGCATATAAACTGATATAGAAGAGACAGACTGCTGGACTGCATATAAACTGATATAGAAGAAGAGACAGGCTGCTGGACTGCATATAAACTGATATAGAAGAGACAGGCTGCTGGACTGTGCATATAAACTGATATAGAAGAGACAGGCTGCTGGACTGTGCATATAAACTGATATAGAAGAGACAGGCTGCTGGACTGTACTGGACTGTGCACAAAGCTGCTGCAGCTAGGAATGTGACTCCAACTAACACAAGTCTGAATGAGAATTTGACTGCATCTGCGTCTCTCAGTGTGTCTCTGAGTGCCAATGCTCTTCCTTTGATGGTGCCTAAAGATGTGATTGTCAGTATGTCTCCAACTGCACCTCCGACCATGGTAGAATCTATCTACAAGAAGTGCACTGGAGAGAGAACAGATGTCACAGGTGTTAGACTGCCAAACATTTCTCTGTACAGAAGTATATACTGTACTGTATATAAGTTCATCAGAGATGGGTTTACCTGACAAGATCACGTCTCACTTGAGTCTCGTCCAAGTCTGTATTTTGTAGATCACTTGTTCCTGGTAGCTGGATTTCTCCTCTGAAACGCAATTTCAATCAGTCCATTATTAAAGAGCACAGAGCTTCACATTTCAGCCTCATTTCATTTGTATACATTCCTCCTTCTAGTTTCATGGTGTTTGCAATCATTCAGAGCTTCTTTTATACTCCCAAAACTCCAGTAAGTATTTTTGTTCTCAGTGTGAGAAGTTTGCTGCCACACCAGTTTCATTCTTATTTGCTGTATAGCATAGTAGGTCTATAGCAGGGATGAGCAACTGTAGGTATTTTAAAGTTCTTATTGATGTGAGTGTAGTAAAATAAAAAGACAAAGTGTAGTTCATCGTACTGAATCGTGATCTTCTTTTATTTAAAATACATGTGCCTGATTACATACTTCTTCCCCTTGGAAGAAGGGTCACACCCAGTATGGCAATCAAGTGTTGACTGACTTTCTATTCTAACATAGTGAATATATACAGTGCCTATAGTAAGTATTCACCCCCCTTGGACGTTTTCACAGTTTGTTTTGTTACAACCTGAAATCTTGATGTATTTAAATGGGATTTTTTTTCCCTTTGATTTACACAAGCTACTCAGCACTTTCAAAGTGTGAAAAAATGCTATGACAATCCTAAATAAGCTCAGGTGTAACCAATTGCCTTCAGAATTCACACAATAAGTTAAATGTAGTCCATCTGTGTGCAATAAAAGTAGTTCACATGATTTCAGCTTAAATACACCTGTCTCTGTAAGGTCCCACAGTTGGGTAGTGCATTCAAAGCAAAGATACTACCATGAAGACCAAGGAGCTTTCAAAACAACTACTAACAAACAAAAATTGAACTATTTGGCCTAAATGCAAAGCGTTATGTCTGGTGCAAACCCAGGTAACACCATCCCTACTGTGAAGCATGGTGGTGGCAGCATCATGCTATGGGGATGCTTTTCATCGGCAGGGACTGGAAGCTTGTCAGGGTAAAGGGCAAAATGGATGGAGCTAAATACAGGCAAATCCTTGAGGAAAACCTGCTTCAGTCTGCAAAAGACCTAAGACTGGGATGAAGATTCACCTTTCAGCAGGACAATGACCCACACAGCCAAAACGACACTGGAGTGGCTTAAAAACTAGAAAGTGAATGTCCTAGAGTGGCCCAGTCAAAGCCCAGACTTGAATCCGATTGAGAATCTGTGGCAAGACTTGAAGACTGCTGTCCACCAACGATCTCCATCCAACTTGACAGAGCTTGAACAATTGCTGCCAAAGGTGGTTCTACCAAGTATTGACTCAGGGGGGTGAATACTTATCTATCCAAGACATTTCAGTTTTTATTTTTTATTTTTCATTAACTGTTGTTTCACAATAAAAATTCTCTTGCCTCTTCAAAGTGTTGAGTAGGTTGTGTAAATCAAAGGAGAAAAAAATCCCATTTAAATGCATCAAGATTTCATGTTGTAACACAACAGTGAAAACGTCCAAGGGGGGTGAATACTTGCTATATGCACTGTATAGCCCTCATTTCAGCATTACCTCATTTCTTTGTTTGCTGAATATGGTTATACATATATACATGCAAGATTAAGTTTATAACACCACTATATTAAGGAGAATAATGTGTTTTTTCCAGCATTAAAATGTGTTTGTATACTACCCTTTAGCACTGACATGCATATGTACCTTTTTTTTTATTTAAAAATTTAGTCGTTGCCAATTATTTTTTTTATTATTTTCTCCCAATTTGGAAAGGCCAATTATTTTATTACGCTCGGCTCGCCGCTACCACCCCTGCGCTGACTCGGGAGGGTGAAGATAAACACACGCCTCCTCCTGCGTGTGCCGCCAAGCCGACCGCTTTTTTTCACACTGCAGACTCACCATGCAGCCACCCAAGAGCTACAGCGTCGGAGGACAACGCAGCTCTCGGGCAGCTTACAGGCAAGCCCGCAGGCGCCCGGCCAGACTACAGGGGTCGCTGGTGCGCGGTGAGCCGAGGACACCCTGACCCACCCAGTTTTTCCCCCGGCGACGCCACACCAGCGCCGCCCCTTGGGAGCCCCGTCCCGATCGGCAAAGGAATAGCCTGGATTCTAACTCGCGACTTGCAGGCTATAGAGCGCATCCTGCACTCACGTGGAGCGCCTTTACTGGATGCGCCACTCGGGAGCCCCCCATATGTACCTTTTTAACCATTCATAACATTGTAATTTACGTAGGTACAAAACATCAATATATCAATACCTACCAAAATATAGATATTGTTTTCAACACTGATGGATGTACATTTGCAACTAAAAGAATAAAATGTTAACACTTTCAATACTGTCCAAAAGTCCCTTATACCATTATTTTACTTTCAAATTTTTGCTCATTTCTCTTCTTACTCTACTTATTACTCTCTTGTAATGTCTGTCTGTCTATTTACCATACACATTCTCGAATATCTTTCCCTCACTTTATTCATTATTTGATGAAGCAAAAAAAGAAGTGATATCTATAACAAAAACATTGTCAATGTAAAAAAACAAGTTAGAAAAACGTAACACCCATTTAAAGTGGTGATATCAAACACAAAAGCCCAAGTTAGGAGAAGCAATTGGGGCAACCTTGTCAAGCATCAAGCAAATAGGTACAATTGGAAAGGTGCTGGGGCCCAACATTCACACAATTGGTTAACTTGGCTTTTTTTGATCGCCCACTTTACATTGAAATATACTTTGTACAACTTCAAGGGGATCTGTCATCATCTGTCAAATGAAAAGAGACTGTCGCAAGGCAGAACAGAAATGGAGAGCTACAAAATGACAAATCCATTATGATATATTTTAAAACAACTTTTATTGAAGTACAACAAAGATTTAATGTCAGCAAGATGCACTTATTTTTCTAATCTTATTGAGGTGAATAAGAATAACTCTTGGGTCCTTTTCTCAACAATCGATAGGCTAGTTAATCCTCACCTCCCTTGTAATTGACACTGAGGCGTCAGTTACTAAGTGTGAAGAATTTCTGAACTATTTTCAACAAAAATAGTGAATATTAGGGATCAAATTTCATGGCATGACTAATTCAGACACGCCAGTAGTAGGTAGTAATGCAGATGAAATCTGCTACTTGCTTTGGACCCAATACCAGCTAGGTTTCTGAAGGACATGTTCAGTGACCTGTGGAATGATGCTCTAACTATAATTAAGAGTTTTATGTCAACACAGATATTTCCAGCTGCTTTTAAAACTGCCCTGTTGAAACCGGCTGACTTAAAAATCTAATTTAGATAGTTCAATTATGAGTAATATACACCTATTTCAAACCTTCCTTTTTAGCTAAGGTTCTTGAAAAGGCAGTATTTAAAACATTAATAATTTCCTTGATAGTAATATTATTTTGGAGAAGTTTCAGTCTGGGTTTCGTTCAGATCATAGCAGCACAAAGACTGTTCTGGTTAAGGTTGCAAATGATCTACTTATGTGTGAATATTCAAATGATATATCTACTTTAGTCCTTTTAGACCTGAGTTCTGCATGCAATACTGTGGATCATGCAATTTTAATTAATCGTCTTAAAGAATGGGTGGGCCCTCTGGAACTGTTCTGAACGGGTTTAGATCTTATCGGCGACATCTGGTGAGATCTCGCTGGTCCTTGAAAACCAGGGGAGAAGGTGTAAATCTCAAGGCCGGGCCGCATCCATATACGCAGCAGGTCTCCAAGGTGAACAGCCCTGGCATGTTAGAACAATGTAGTTAAGGGAAGTCAGCAATTCAGTTCTGTAATTTAGGGATTAGGATTGGCCCAAGGCCTGGGTCAGTCGAGCTAGGGTGCGCAGGGCTGGGCACGCATCACGCTGGATGAGGTGTCACCTTCACCCCTCACGGGTTGGGCGGTGGTGACTTTGATGTGTGCCGGGCCCTTCCAGCTGACTTAGAACTGGTGCGGACCAGGGAATCTGACTGTTTAATTAAAACAAAGCATCATGGAAGGTCTCCGCTGGGTGATGACGCAATGTGATTTCTGTTCAGTGCTCTGAATGTCAAAGTGATGAAATTCAATGTAGCGCAGGTAAAAGGCGGGAGTAACTATGATTCGCTTGGGAATGTCTGAGAAACATCTTGGCACCAACATAGACCCAAGGGTTGGTATGGTTAAGCCTGATGTAGAGGAACAACTCAGAAAACTCCAGAAAATCAATAATGTGCAAATGAATCCTGACCAAAAGTGGTGATACTCAACATCTTTGCAATTTGAAACAAAACACATTGAAATGTGAAAAAAACAAGTTATCAAAAGTGCCCAGCCATTTAAAATAGAAATATCAAAACACAAGCCAAGTTTCAAGAAACTATTGGGGCAACCTTGCCCAGCACAAGCAAATAGGCACAACTGTAAAACTGATGGGGGCCAAGGTTGCCCCAATTGTTTCTACTAACTTGGCTTGTGTTTTTCAGGCACAATAAATGCCGATCAAACGATGAAAAGGCAGACTTAAGCAGTCAAAGTTCTCGAGAGGGTATACCATGGACAGTTGTGATGTTTCTTCACTGTTCTGGTTGTAAGCGGGGCAGCTGTGTCTGTGATCTCAGTAAGGGTAGGCGTAGAGGACACCGCATCATCGACTGAAGACAGAAGAGTACCAGTCAGAGGGGAAGAAGGGAAAATGGTCAGAGAGAGACATATCTGAGACTGAGAGATTGGAGATAACAAGACCCCTGGTGATGAGCAGATCCAGGGTATGTCTATGGGTGTGAGTGGAACATTGACAGATTGAGAGAGTCCAAGACAGTCCAAGAGTGCCAGTGCAAAGTGTGGTTACTAGAGGGGAAGAAGGCAAGTTGGCATGGATATTGAAATCACCAAGGAGTAGACATTTGTCATTGAAGTGCAGATTAGGGAGAGGAATTGCAAGAACTGCGAGAAGCAATAATTTTTTCAAATGAAGAGAAGGCTGGCAAAGAGAGTGTTGAGGCAGCAAGCACAGAGTTAGCAATAACAGCAGTGCCCCCACCTCTACCCATGAGACGTGGCTTGTTAAAGAGTAGCCATTTGGGGTGATGTGGCAATGTGCCCCGCCCCTGTGTGCAATTGTGTGTTATGTGTTGTGTGTTGCGTATGTGTGTAAATGTTGGTGTATACATTGGTACACGGGATATAAACGGGTTGTGTTTCACGGTGATTTAAAAAGGTAGATTTGTATTTAGGCACGAGGAGGGCACAAATCACTTCACGTGCTGGTTAAATGTAATATGTGAGCACGGGTTGCACAGAATTATTCACGCATGGGATTCAAGTGAATAATTAATTAGTAATTGAATCCCAGCACAATAGTATATATAGACGCACATTTCTTGCAGTCGGTTGGGTGTTCAGAGTGAGAACGGTGAGAGAGAAGGAGAACGAAATTAAGTAAAGTAATAATCTAGAAGTGTTTGTACCACCGTGTTTGTTTGTCTCCCGGCACCGCTTGTTAAGTGTTAGTTCGTTTTGTTTGTCTGTTTATTTTGGCTACAAGTGCCGTGGCCCTGTGTTTTGTATGTTTACAACCTTTTATTTTCTGTTTAATTATTAAATGCTGAGAGCAATCAATCGCCAGCTTAACCAAACCCCAAGTCTCTGTTTATTTCCTGGCTCTGGTCTGACGCCACCCACTCCGGCCGCCTTTGTGACACGTGGTGTCAGAAGTGGATCGACAGCGCCCAGGACTCAGGCCAGAGCAGGAACCGCATATTTGGATTTAAAAAAAAAAAAGAAAATAAAAAAAAAGAGGAAATATGGCAGAAGACGCCATCAAACTGTGGACTGATCCGAAAATGCTGGGCTGGAGGCCCAGTCGATACCAGTAGTCCGTCCGTTCCCTCGGTTGATGGACAGTGAGCGATGGGAGGCATATGCGAGGGAACAGACCCTAAGCACCTGGGAGGAAGGTGTGGGGTTGGTCCTCAGCTACCTGGAGGCAATTATAAGTGGAACAGCAGCCCAGGTAGCAGGTCCACCAGCAGAGGAAGAATGCTGCTGTCCCTGGGCCGCCACCAGCAGAGGAAGAATGCCTGCTGGTTTTGCCTCCACAGCCCGAGCGGGAGGAGCCAGAGCGCCCACAGCCCAAGTGGGAGGAGCCTGAGCGTCCACAGCCCAAGCGGGAGGAGCCCGAGCGCCCCACGCCTGAGTGGGAGGAGCCCGAACGTCCCACGCCTGAGTGGGAGGAGCCCGAACGTCCCACGCCTGAGTGGGAGGAGCCTGAGGGAGGAGCCTGAACGTCCCACGCCTGAGTGGGAGGAGCCCGAACGCCCCACGCCTGAGTGGGAGGAGCCCAACATCCACGCCTGAGTGGGGGGAGCCTGTGCGCCCACAGCCCAAGAGGGGGGAGTCAAAGGCCCACAGCCCAAAAGGGAGGAGGCGTGCGCCCACAGCCCAAGAGAGGGAAGTCGGGGCGCCCACAGCCCTAGGACCCAAGCTGCCAGCAGAGGGAGAATACCTGCTGGTTCCACCTCCACCAGCAGAAGAACAATGCCTGCTGTCCCCATCTACACCAGCAGAGGAAGCATGCCTGTTGGTGCACCTGCTGCTGCCATCCCGAGAGCTAAAGGGGGGAGGAGCCATCGCTGCCGTCCCAAGAGCCAGAAGGGGAGGAATTGCAGGCTCAACCCCTGAATTTTTTCTGGGGAAGGGCAGGATGCTGGTGTCCCCAGCAGCCTCTATTTATGCTGCTGAAGGGAGCACGGCGCACACCAGCCCGGCCCGCCACAGCAGAGGAGCCAGCACCGCCACAGCCTCCTCTGAGTGGGCATCAGCCCCATGGCCTCCGCCACCACCACCAAGAAGGAGCAGAGCAGCAGGAGCTGCCTCTGCCTCCGCCACCTCCACCGCTTCTCCACTAGGAGCAGAGGAGCAGGAGCTGCCCTGCCTCCGCCACCACCACCGCCAGGAGCAGAGGAGCAGGAGCTGCCTCCTCACACTGCCAGAAGCAGAACAGCAGGAGCTGTCTCTGCTTCCTGCACTTCCACCACAGGGAAGTACGGTGGCCGGAGCCCCAGAAAGGGAGCTGTCGGCCACGGAAGAAGGGGAGGAGGTCTGAGACCACTCAACCCCAGCAGCAGTTTCGCTGCCGGAGATCGTGGGGAGGTCAGGAGACCTGTCCACTGCAGCAGTTTCGCTGGAGATTGTGGGGAGGTCCGAGACCTGCTCCCACTGCAGCTTCTTTGTTGCCGGAAGTACTGTGGTCGGAGCCCCACCAAGGGAGCTACCGCATGAAGAAAGGGGGGAGAGGTCAGGAGACCAGCATCCCCGCAGCAGTTTTCGCTGCAGGCATGGGACCAGCAGGCTGTCAGCCGTGCCACTACCGCAGGGGTGCTGACAGCATGGCCAGCCATGGGCCCACTGAAGCCTCCCTTCCCAGCCCGAGACTTTGTCCTGACCGCTGGGTTTTTATGGGGAGAGGTGGCCGTTGAGGCCATGTGTGCTTTGCACAGGGGGGGGGTATATGTGGCAATGTGCCCCGCCTGTGTGCAATTGTGTGTTATGTGTTGTGTGTTGCGTGCATGTGTAAATGTTGGTGTATACATTGGTACATCGGATATAAACGGGTCTGTGTTTCACGGTGATTTAAAAAAGGTAGATTTGTATTTAGGCAACGAGGGGAGGGCACAAATCACTTCACGTGCTGGTTAAATGTAATATGTGAGCACGGGTTGCACAGAATTATCTACGTGCTGGGATTCAAGTGAATAATTAATTAGTAATTGAACTTCAGCACAATAGTATATATAGACGCACATTTCTTTGCAGTCGGGGTTGGGTGTTCGAGTGGAGAACGGTGAGAGAAGGAGAACGTAAATTAAGTAAAGTAATAATCTAGAAGTGTTTGTACTCACCGTGTTTGTTTGTCTCCTCGCACCGCTTTGTTAAGTGTTAGTTCGCTTTTGTTTGTCTGTTTATTTTGGCTACAAGTGCCGTGCCCTGTGTTTTGTATGTTTACAACCTTTTTATTTTCTGTTTAATTATTAAATGCTGAGAGCAATCACGCGCTCAGCTTAACCAAAACCCCAAGTCTCTGTTTATTTCCTGGCTCTGGTCTGACGCCACCCACTCCGGCCGTCTTTGTGACAGGTGAATACATGTAACAGTTAATAAACTTTAAAAACGGCCTAGAATAAAGCGTGACCGACATACATGTCAAACCATAAGTGTTCACATCAAACCTTGGGATTGATGAAGAGCTTTATCCTAGACCACTAGATTTTGTTTTTGGGGGGGCGGGGGTGCTGGTGACGGATCAAGATTTTTGCACATGATTGACAGCTATGCCACTGACCTAGACTTAAGGGCTATGCACACTGGGAGCAAAGCAAACGACACAAATACATAAAAAATGAAGTACATTAAAAAAACTATAGCTAGTCATGAAAAGAAAATACTGTCTGCTTTTGCTCCTTTTGTGGAGACGAAATAAAATAAATAAAACAAAGAAATAGGCTGGGTACACCACACACTAAAAAAAATGACATTTAACAGTGAATGTGATCTAGTTTAACATGAAAATCATTAACCCTCTATTGCATATTGTAACATAAAGGTAACAAACCAATCTTTGTTGCTTAATACACATAAAAATGCTTCAGTTCTGTAGTTGCTGTTTCTTTTAGGTAACAGTCTAAATAAACCAATGGTAACTTTCCATTTGGTCATATGACTTTCTTATTTTTTATTTTACTTCTACAATGTGGTACTACTAGGAAAGTTGAAGGTCATCTTTTTGAGTGTTGCATTTGATGCTACTACATTGTTTTTTCTGCTTTTATCATCAAAAGAAAAATTGGATTCATAATTATTGGTAAGTAAAGGATTATTTTCATACCTAGAACTTATTATTATATTAGTTTTACTATGAAAAATTTATGACAATTGGTATGTATCCAGAAAGTAACATTGTGCAATCTTGATATGGGGAGATACTAGATTTACTGTTGACATAAGGGAATATTTTGTATTAGGAATATTTATTATTACTATATACTATTGCTTTACTTTTATTTTTTTACTATATTATATTATTATGTATTTGGTCCCATTCAAAGGAAAGAGCTCCATCAGACAGTACAATCCTAAAAAGCCAAAACGCTGGGGATACAAAATATGTGTTCTCTCAGATAGCAATGGCGTGGTTTACAACTTTGATATTTACAATGGTCCAATTCTACCAGTTGATGGAATGCCTGACATTGGTGCAAGTGGAAACATAGTCCTCAAACTTGTGTCAATTGTACCACAGAACCTTTCCCACAAGATCTACTACTACAATTGATTTTGTAATGTAGATTTGCAAGTGGCACCGAGAAGAGAAAACTTCAGTGGGGACCGTCTGATCCAACGCTTGGGTGGATGTCCATTCATGTCAGACGGTGAGATGAAGAAAAAAGGAGGGGGACCTTTCAAGAGAAAGAAGCAACTGTCAATCGCTTAAACCTCAGGGCAGTAAATGGTATGCCAACCGCAGTGACAGTATGTTTGCTGCTGCCAACCCAATGCCTACTATTGATAGATGGATAGGAAGAAGGAAGTTGTTCAAGGACCTGCCCTAGTGGTGTTATGGTTTATAACAAATTCATGGGTTGGTGGACCTTCTGATTCTCTCATTTCATTGTACAGGACGAAGATTAGATCCAGGAAATGGTATCATCAGTTAATCTTCCATATGCTACACCTGACTGTTGCAGAGGCATGGCTCCTATACTGCAGAGACAGTCAGGAATGCAGAGTCCCCAAGAAGGAGCAGCTTAGTCTTCTTGAGTTCAAATGTGAAGTTGCAGCTTGTCTTTGTGCAGAGAAGAAGATCCAGAAGCGCAAGGGAAGGCCAAGCTCAGATATTGAGGAGAAGCATGCTGAAAACAAAGTTTAAGAGGGCCTGCAGCCCCATTGCCCTGTACATCATCAGTTTGACAGGACAACACTGACACTGGCCTTTTTTGCTGAAGCAAGAGGCAGATGCAAAAATCCAGGCTGCAAAGGGCTTATAAAATGTACAGTGTCTGAAGTGCAGCAAATGGCACAAAAAGTGTACCTCTGTTTCTGCAGAAAATAACTGTTTATGGATTTTCACACAGTAGTCCTGTAGCAAACGTGTCCAGAATAATTGTTAGTTGTTCATCATTCATTCTGTTAATACTGTTCATTTTGTTAACAGAAAAAATGTTATTTTGTTAGAGAACATGCAATAAAAAAAATGTTTTCAATGAATTGAATTATTTTTGTTGGTTCTTCAATTGCACAATGTTACTTCCAGGTAACGCACTCCATCTAAAACTTCCCAAAATATATTTCAATTTTTTTTTTTTTTTGTGCAATATGGACCTATTTAAGTAAGAAATTTAAGAATTATTTTTTTTTTTTCCACTCTATTATCATAATGTGTGCAATAGGGTTAAAAAAAGAATACATCTACACATATTTCTTTGTAAATACTGAGAAAATTGGTTTAAACCTTTGTAATCCTTTGTCGGACCTGGTCCGACACTATTATTTTCCTTTACGGTCCAATGTAAAGGACGAAAAAACAGGTCTCTAGTTGTTTTTCTCCGAAACAGCTGAGAAAACCATTCAATGGCCAAGAGACCCATAGGAGCTGAGAGAAGCCGAAAAAAGGGGCGATCTGAGAAATACACATAGCCCCGCACCACAGAGATAACATGGACATAAACAAACAAGATAGCTGCTTCTGCATCCAGCGCCAAAGAATATCACAGACATTTGAAGAGCTTTTTTGAGATGTTATAGTAATAAAATAATGACTTGGATCAGATTATTGAGGGTTTGGTGATAAAACGAAAGGATCAGGAGATGATTTATCGGTATGCACTACTATGAAGGGGTATAAAAAATACAGTGAACAAGGGGTGGGCGGGCTGGAGATGCAGTACTGAGTGTCCTGTTGATATGCAGAGCCTTTTAAACCTGTTTTACTGTGAAAAACTACTTTTAAACAGCCCATCTAAAAAAATAAACTGCAGAAAATAAATTGACCTGACGCCTGAGACATGCTGAATAAATGGACTGCTAAGTGTTAATATACTTTTTTATTGATTTTCAGTTTTAATAAAATTTCAGTTAGTGTGTGAATGTGATTATTATTATTATTGGTCAACATGATTATTACAAAGAAGCGCCATTTTACAGTAATTCAAACCAGTGTGTGTCGCTCCGTCACTTTGACCAAAATTAAGGTGAAATAAAGAGATAGACATACCAATTTCTTTCTTTGTATTGTCATTATAACCACTGACACTGGCATCATAAAGAACATTATTTTCAACTGTAATAATTAAATTCTCATTGATGTCCGTTCTCTTATTTCTGTAGTACTTTCTGGGTGAACGAGACAGTGACAGTCTCACAGCCTCTCCTTCGACTCTGTCCGAGTAATGACGTGTTGTGTACAGAAACACAGAAGGCTCGCAACAGACAAACTGTCAGTTTGAGACAACAAGGCAATTCTATCTTTGGAGTAAGGGGAGTTTGCATAGAGCTACAGGAATATAGAATGGTAATGTACACCTCTTCATGGTGATGTCCTCCTCCCAAAAAAAAAAAAAAATATGCTCAGACAGTTGTATTGATTTACAGCTGTGTTATGTTGTATGGAGCATCCGCACCTATGTATTTATTTATTATTATTTATTGTTTGTGGGCGCCGGATAAAAGCGCCCGTGTCTTTTATTATTTATTTAAAAATTTCAGGAGGATGCATGACTGATCAGCTACTGATTATTTAACTAACTGACAGTCATGCATCCTTACCAAACATTGCAGACTCTGGCCGAGGGGTAATAAAATAATTAACAACTAGTTAACCTCGGCCAGAGTATAAGAACCGGCAGCTGCCTGTAATGGGTGGAGTGTACAGAGGAGAGTACGGGAGAGCGAGAGCGAGAAACATAACGACATTTAAAAACGACTGCTAAACAGTCTTTGTTTATTTGTTTGGCCCTTTGTGCCTTTTTGTTTTGTGTTTTGTTCATTGTTTAAATCTTTTGTTTTTGTTTATTTGATTAATTAAATGCGCTGAATGCAGTAGCATTCAGCTTCACCCGCCCATCCATTGTTTTGGTTTCAGTTACTTCCTGGTCCGTGACGTCACCACATCTCACCACTGTGAGCCAGCCTGTCACACATGTATAAAGGGTTTTGCAGCCTCGCAAACAATAACAAACTTAATATGCACAAATGTGAGAATCCATTGCAGATTGACTCTCAAAATTGTGAATAACCGTGAGTTTCAGGGTAAACCTTGAAACTTGACATGCATGGATGGAAATATGGACTGGAGACGAGGCTCAAAGTTGGAAACTATGGCCCGTGAGGGAAGAACGCTAGGTTACTTACCGTAACCCTGGTTCCCTGAAAGAGAAGATGACCACCACTACATTAGGTATGGGATATTCCTGCCCTTGACATAGGTATTGCTGAGCTCTATACCAGAGCTGCTAAAAAGCCCCTTCCTGGGATGATGCACTCAGTCCGCCCAACGAGGGTATAAAACTGTCACCACAGGAATATCGCCCTTTTTTTCCATCGAACCTGTGAGGGTGACCTAAGCGACCTCAGGGTGGTCGTCTTCTTCAGGGAACCAGGGTTACAGGCAACCTAACATTCCTTTCAAATCGAAGACCACCACCACTACATTAGGTATGGACAATGTATACCAAAGCTGTCACGAGGGAGAAGGAACGGCAGAATATGAGGGACAAAAAACACTGTCTAACCCAGAGGTTAGAGGTGTGAACTACACCCTCAAGGATCCCGTGCCTACAGAAGGCAAAAAGAGGGTCTACCACATTAACACGGTAGAACCTGGAGAAGGTATGCGCGAGCCCAGCTAGCTGCAGTACAAATATCAGACATCGAGGCACCTCTGAAGAGGGCCCAAGATGTAGCCAACTGTCTGGTCGAAGTGTGCGGCTACCCTACCAGGTGGGGGGCAAGCCAGCACCATTATACGCAGTCAAGACTGTATCCACAGTCCAATGTGACAGACGCTACTTAGAGAGGGCCTGTCCCAGAGTCCGTGTCCCATGACAGATGAAGAGTTGGTCAGATTGACGAGAGCTCTTGTCCTAAGCACGTAGTATCTCAATGCCCACACTGGGCAGAGGAAATTCAATCTCATCCTCCATTGAAGCAAACAGAGGTGGATGAAAAGACTCCAGTACCACAGACTGGTTAATGTGGAAGGCTGTAATCACCTTTGGGAGGAAGGCTGGAATCACCGCAGGGTTGGTACGCAGCGACACCCTGCTGCCATCCTCCCAAATACCCATGCAGGAGTTGTGCACAGACAGTGCATGCAGCTCACTGATCCACTTAGCGGAGGTGATAGCCAAGAGGAAGGACAGGTACTTCAGCTCTATGGAGTGTAATGGCTCAAACAGGGCCTTTGTGAGAGCCTCTAGTACAATATTAAGGCTCCATTAGGGAGAAAGTCCTCCTAGGGAGGGTGTAATCGCTGCGTCGTTTTAAAGAAACGGGTAGCCAAAAATGTGCACCGGAGACATAGATTCTATGGGGGCGTGGCAAGCAGAGATAGCTAAAACACATTCAAGGTGGAAGGTGACCTTCCAGCACAACAGTTCTTGCAGAAACTGCAAAATGACTGGCATAGGGCAACTGATGGGATCATGGTTCATCAAGACACCAAGCTTGAAAATACTTCCACTTATAGGTATAAAAAGACCTAGTGGAGTCCGCCCCAGTGCTCTGCATCCACAACTGTGTCCGATAGCCCTAGGGCTAGCCAGTGGTCCCTTACAAGGGCCAGACCCATAGCTGGAACCTGCCCAGTTCCGGGTGCCAAAGAGAGTCTTTGCTTGACTGAGGAGATCCAAACGGGCGGAATCTCCCAGGGCTGGCCGTGCAACAGCTGGCATAGGGTCGAAACAATATTATCCGGGCCACTTGGAAGCAAACTAGGAGAACTGACACTTTCTCTAACCGGACTTTCTCCAGAAAAGCTGGGAGCAGCAGTATATTTACCTGATCCCCTACAATGTACTTGAGCTAGGGAGGCCGAATGGCAGCACAGTGAATTCAGACGTGCTTCCTTGAAAGGAAAAGCGTAGATACTTTCTGTGCTCTGGACAACTGGGAACATGAAAGATGCGTCCCGTAAGTCCCACAGTGGTGAACCAGTCACCCGGCCGGACAGACTGGAGTGCATGTGACGGTGCGCCAGCATTCGGAACCTCCTTTCTTTTAAGAACCCATTCAGGAGCCTCAGATCTAAGATGGGGCAAAAGCCTGCTGTCTTTTTTTTTGGGTACCAGAAAGTACCTCCAGTAGTACCACTCGTGGAGATGGGGTCTACGAGAGAAATGGCTCGCTTGCACAGCAAGGCAGACACTTCTTTCTGAAGTACCGAGGCTTGTAGAGGGTCTGTCACGAAGGTGTTTGTGACATCTCGAAAGGGACTAGGTCCCAAGCGAATCTGAAACGCATAGCCCTTTTGCA
Source organism: Huso huso (assembly GCA_036884735.1). Classification (NCBI taxonomy): domain Eukaryota; kingdom Metazoa; phylum Chordata; class Actinopteri; order Acipenseriformes; family Acipenseridae; genus Huso; species Huso huso. The sequence continues at coordinate 52,821 of JAHFZB010000121.1, forward strand.
CAGTGGCAAGCACCCAGGAATCTGAAGTTCAAGCGCGCCAATACTGCAGCTGCTGTGCCGAAAAGGGGGTTTGAGGCCTCCAGCCTTCAGGGGCCCTGCTCGGGCTGCTGAGGCTGGGGCAGGGCAGTTTGGGGGTGAGTGTTTAGTGCGCTGGCTGCTGGTTTGTGGACTGACCAGGACCTGCGTTCCCTCTGCCTGCCGTTTGGGCTTGGTTACCTGCTGATGTGGCCTGTAGGCAATGCCTTAAGTCACCCAGCAGAGCCGTGGGGACTGGGACTCTTCTGGTGACACTGAGTCTGGGAGCTCACCAGCTGTTGACCCACCCCATGCAGAGGCACGGGAGGAGCAACAGTGGCATCTTTGCAATATCTCCTCCACAGCTGGCCCAAAAGTATGCCCTGGGGATATGAGTGCCAAGCAGCGCAGCCTTATCTGCATCAGGACTCTGGCTTGTGTCAGCCACAGCTGTCACGAGCCACAATTAAGCTAGCTCGCACAGGGTACGCAGTACACCATACAAATATGCGGTCAGCACACTCGCTGTATTAGTTATAATTATTATTATTATTTGTTTATTTAGCAGACGCTTTTATCCAAGGCGACTTACAGAGACTATGGTGTGTGAACCATGCATCAACTGCAGAGTCACGTACAATTACATCTCACCCGAAAGACGGAGCACAAGGAGGTTAAGTGACTTGCTCAGGGTCACACAGTGAGTCAGCGGCTGAGGTGGATTTGAACCGGGACCCTGGTTACAAGCCCTTTTTTAACCACTGACCACACAGCCTCCTAGTTAAGTGAGCTGTCTGCGCTCTGCTGCATAAGTTCACTTTTTAAATGCATCTCCGCCACCCTGCATTGAGGGCATGCGGATCTCTAGCACGACCACCCACCGGGCGGGCCTTAACCAGAGTCGCGATGGTGGAGTCTACCGGGGAACCCCGACCAGAGTTTATCCGCATTCCAAGGAGACGAGCAGTGCAGCCTGTTTTTGTACACTAGGACCCAAGCCAGGCGATGCCAGAAAGAGTATACTTCTCCATGAAGTCTGGGAAAGCTGGGAACCTTCAGGGCGAGGGAGCCAGCGCCAGATCTGAAAACGGACCGCGTGGTTCTGCCACTGGTGTCCAGGGAACCTGCAGGAAAGCTGCAGCACGTCCCATGAGTACCGAGACCGAGCTGGACAATGAGGTGGTATTGGCTTCTGAGACACTCAGAGCCAGGCTCTTCCTCCAAGGGTCTCACCCACTGCATTTCAGAGGAGAAAGAAGTTTATCCCCGAGGCCATGGTCCTCCTGCAACAGCTATGGTGACCTTTTCCCACACCCCCCTGCACTCCTTGGGGAGGTGGGGGGTATGCAATTGGGGCTGCAGCAGGGCCTGGATAGGGGCCACTGGTGCCTGTGTAGCCAAGAGATCCAGGACCTGGGCCATCTGGGGCTCAGGTCCATAATGTCCCTCGCCTGCCCAGAATGCTTCACCCGCCTCGCTTGTGGGAGATGGGGAGGGGACCGCGGTGGCCCGCGCATTGGGAATGTCCAGCAGGGTGTCCTGGGACAGTTGCCTGGGGCACCAGAGCCGCAGACGTCCTGCCGTGGAGGACACGGAGCTCACCCTCATGGCTCTCTCTAGACGAGCCTCATTCAATCGGGCTGAAAAGCCTCACAGACACTATACATGCCATGTCCCCCGAGGCCATGGTGGCATGTGGGACGCCTGCCACCGCACTGGGGGTATGCTTGTCCTCCCGCGGATGTTTGCATTGCAGGCCATACAGGATGGGACCCTTTATTATGGCCCTGACTTTGTGCATTAGCACTAAGGCACTGTTGCATTGTGTTGAACACTGCGTTAACATAGCGTGTACACTCACCATGTTACAGCAAGGGTATTAACACCGCGCACCGCAGGTTGAGTACCGTGGGCACCTTGTGCACAGCATACCGCAGCACCGTATGAGCACCAGTGTAGTACCAATCTACATGTGCACCATGCACTATGTACACCACGTGCATCGCGGTATGCTGAGCCCGCAGCACCAAGTATCTTGTTTTTCACTAGGTACCGCAGCACCGTGAGCTATACGCTAGGTTGAGCAGTGCTTACAAAGAAATGCAACATGTCAGCGTCCCAAGCACTGTGTGCACGGCACTGCACTGCGTGCCGTGCAGCACCGTCGTTACCACGGAGAAAGATAGTAAAGGGAGAGAGACGCCATTTGTTTACAAGGCCCGACTCACCGAGGTGGGGGGGGCCAGCGGCCGGGCAGGCTCTACTTGACAGTGGGGATGCGGCAAGGCCCAGCCCGTGGAGGAGAGAGCGCTGGAAGGGTCATTCACAGCATGGATAATGACAAAGGCCCAGCCCCGTGGAGAGAGAGCGTGGAAGGGTCACCGACAGCATGGATACGACAAGGCCTAGCCCGTGGAGGAGAGAGCGGCTGGAAGGGTCACCTCACAGCATGGATGCGACAAGGCCTAGCCCCGAGGAGGAGATCGTGGCTGGAAGGGTCACTCGACAGCATGGATACGACAAGGCCAGCCCCGAGGAGGAGAGAGAGCTGGAAGGGTCATTCGACAGCATGGATACGACAAGGCCTAGCCCCGAGGAGGAGAGAGCGGGCTGAAGCGGGTCACTCGACAGCATGGATAACAAGGCCCAGCCCCGAGGGAGGAGGAGAGAGCGGCTGGAAGGGGTCATTCGACAGCATGGATAAGGCTTCCAGCCCCGTGGAGGAGAGCGTGGCTGGATGGGTCACCGACAGCATGGATAATGACAAGGCCTAGCCCCGAGGGAGGAGAGAGCGGCTGGAAGGGTCATTCACAGCATGGATACGACAAGGCCGAGCCCTGTGGAGGGAGAGAGAGCGGCTGGAAGGTCACCGACAGCATGGATACGACAAGGCCTAGCCCCGAGGAGGAGAGCGTGGGCTGGAAGGGTCACCGACAGCATGGATACGGATAAGGCCTAGCCCCGAGGAGGAGAGAGCGGGCTGGAAGGGTCATTCGACAGCATGGATATGACAAGGCCTAGCCCGAGGGAGGAGAGCGGGCTGGAAGGGTCACTGACAGCATGGGATAATGACAAGGCCCAGCCTGAGGAGAGAGAGCGGCTGGAAGGGTCATTCGACAGCATGGATACGACAAGGCCTAGCCCCGAGGAGGAGAGAGGCTGGAAGGGTGTCACAAAGACGGGCCGGGAGGGTGGTGTCAGACCAGAGCCAGGAAGTAACACACAGAGACTTTGTTTAGGAGGTTGAGCGTGATCGCTGTCAGCATTTTAATAAACAGAATAGAAAATAAAAGGTTTTAAACACAACACAAAACAGGACACGGCACTTGTAGCCAAAATAAACAGACGAACAAACGGACTAGACAGTACAGACAGACGAACAAAACACGGTGAGCAGATAACACAATATTTACGCTTTTTCACTTTTTAGTTACTCCTTCTCTCTCCCGCTTCCACTCACCGAACACCCAACCACGAAAGTGACTAAACGCGGCATCTATTATATTGTTTGTGCTGGGATTCAATTACATTAATTATTCACTTGAATCCCAGCACGTGAATTCATTACGGCAAACCCGCGTCACACATTATACACATTTTATCTGCACGTGAAGTGATGCCATCCTCGTGCCTAAATATAATTATACACTTTAAAACACACGTGAAAAAACACAGACCGCTTATATCCCGAAAACCAATCTATACACCAACATTAACACACGCAACATACAACACATAACACTAAAACACACAGGGGCGGCACTTTGCCACATATACCCCCTGTGCAAAGCACACATGGCCTCAACGGCCACCTCCTTAAATACCCAGCAGTCCAGGCCAAAGTCTCGGCTGGGAAGGGAGGCTTCAGGGCCCATGGCTGGAAATGCTGTCAGCCTGCCGGGTAGTGGCACGGCTGACAGCATGTTGGTCCCGTCCTGCGAAAAAAGCGGTGGGGCAGGTGTCCCCTGACCTCCCCTTCTTCGTAGCCAGCAGCCCTCCCTGTGGGGCCCGGCCAAGAACCCTGCAGCGAAACTGTTGCTGGGGGTGGTTCCAGACTCGCCCCTTCGGGCGGGGTAGCCCCTTTCTGCTCCGCCACCGTACTCCCTGTGGAGGTATCGGGCAGCAGAGGCAGCCCTGCTCCTCTGTTCGGCGGTGGCGGAAGCAGAGGCTCCAGCTCCCTCTGCTCCTGGTGGTGGAGGCAGAGGCAGGCTCCAGCCCTCTGCTCCTGGCGTGGTGGAGGCAGAGGCAGCTCCAGCTCCTCTGTCCTGGCGGGAAGGGAGGCAGAGGTGCCCAGCCTCTGTTCTGGCTGTGGTGGAGGCAGAGGCAGCCCAGCCCTGCTCCTGGCGGTGGTGGAGGCAGAGGCAGCCCAGCTCCCTCTGTCCCGGCGGTGGTGAGGGCGGAGGCAGAGGCAGCTCTGCCCTCTGCTCCTGGCGGTGGTGGTGGCAGAGGCAGAGGCAGCCCGCCTCTGCTGTTCCCGGGCGGTGGTGGTGGGGAGGCAGAGGCAGCTCCTGCTCCTCTGCTCCCGGAAGTGGTGGTGGCGGAGGCAGAGGCAGCCCTGCTCCTCTGCTCCTGGCGGTGGTGGAGGCAGAGGCTCCTGCCCTCTGCTCCCAGTGGAGGAAGCGGTAGGTGGAGGCAGAGGCAGCCCTGCCCTCTGCCCTAGTGGAGGAAGGTGGTGGTGGGGAGGCAGAGGCAGCTCCTGCCGCCTGCCCGCGTGGTGGTGGCGGAGGCCATGGGGTTGATGTGGCCACCAGAGGGAGGCTGTGGCAGTGGCTCCTCTGTTGTGGCGGTTGGCTGGTGTGCTGCCTGTTGTTCCTCATCAGCATGAATAGAGGGCTGGGGGACACCAGCCTCCTGCCCCTCTCCCCAAAAATTTCAGGGGTTGAGTCAACCTCCCTTCCGGTTTGGGGGCTGAACCAGCAGGCCCTCTGCTGGTGGTTTGGGTCCCAGGGCTGTGGAAGCCCCGACTTGCCTCCCTTCGGGCTGTGGACACCACCACCTCCTTTTGGGTTGTGGACGACCACCCTCCCTTGGGCTGTGGACGACCGACCTCCCTTTGGGCTGTGGACGCACCGACTTCTCCTTTGGGCTGTGGACGCACCGACTCCTCTTGGGCTGTGGACGC
>JAHFZB010000121.1:58457-91103 GCA_036884735.1 Huso huso
GACCTTCCAGCACCAAGCAGTTCTTGCAGAAACTGCAAAATGACTGGCATAGGGCAACTGATGGGATCATGGTTCCCATCAAGACACCAAGCTTGAAAATACTTCCACTTATAGGTATAAAAAGACCTAGTGGAGTCCGCCCCAGTGCTCTGCATCCACAACTGTGTCCGATAGCCCTAGGGCTAGCCAGTGGTCCCTTACAAGGGCCAGACCCATAGCTGGAACCTGCCCAGTTCCGGGTGCCAAAGAGAGCCTTTCGCCTGACTGAGGAGATCCAAACGGTGGAATCTCCCAGGGCTGGCCGCAACAGCTGGCATAGGGTCGAAAACAATATTATCCCGGGCCACTTGGAAGCAACTAGAGAACTGACACTTTCTCTAACCGGACTTTTCCAGAAAAGCTGGGAGCAGCAGTATATTTACTCTGATCCCCTACAATGTACTTGAGCTAGGGGAGGCCGAATGGCAGCACAGTGAATTGTGACGTGCTTCCTTGAAAGGAAAAGCGCAGATACTTTCTGTGCTCTGGACAACTGGGAACATGAAAGTATGCGTCCCGTAAGTCCACAGTGGTGAACCAGTCACCCGGCCGGACAGACTGGAGTATGTGACTGTGGCCAGCATTCGGAACCTCCTTTCTTTTAAGAACCCATTCAGGAGCCTCAGATCTAAGATGGGGCAAAGCCTGCTGTCTTTTTTTTGGGTACCAGAAAGTACCTCCAGTAGTACCACTCCGTGGGAGATGGGGTCATGAGAGAAATGGCTCGCTTGCACAGCAAGGCAGACACTTCTTTCTGAAGTACCGTTTTTTGTAGAGGGTCTGTCACGAAGGTGTTTGTGACATCTCGAAAGGGACCAGGTCCCAAAGCTTAATCTGAAACGCATAGCCCTTTTGCACAGTGGCAAGCACCCAGGAATCTGAAGTTCAAGCGCCCACTGCAGCTGCTGTGCCGAAAAGGGGGTTTGAGGCCTCCAGCCTTCAGGGGCCCTGCTCGGCTGCTGAGGCTGGGGCAGGGCAGTTTGGGGTGAGTGTTTAGTGCGCTGGCTGCTGGTTTGTGGACTGACCAGGACCTGCGTTCCCTCTGCCTGCCGCTTGGGCTTGGTTACCTGCTGATGTGGCTCAGGCAATGCCTTAAGTCACCCAGCAGAGCCGTGGGACTGGACTCTTCTGGTGACACTTGAGTCTGGGAGCTCACCAGCGGCTCGACCTACCCCATGCAGAGGCACGGGAGGGAGCAACAGTGGCATCTTTGCAATATCTCCTCCACAGCTGGCCCAAAAGTATGCCCTGGGGATATGAGGCGTCAAGCAGCGCAGCCTTATCTGCATCAGGGACTCTGGCTTGTGTCAGCCACAGCTGTCTACGAGCCACAATTAAGCTTAGCTCCGGCACAGGGCATGATACACCATACAAATATCGGTCAGCACACTCGCTGTATTAGTTATAATTATTATTATTATTTGTTTATTTAGCAGACGCCTTTATCCAAGGCGACTTACAGAGACTATGGTGTGTGAACCATGCATCAACTGCAGAGTCACGTACAATTACATCTCACCCGAAAGACGGAGCACAAGGAGGTTAAGTGACTTGCTCAGGGTCACACAGTGAGTCAGCGGCTGAGGTGGGATTTGAACCGGGGACCTTCTGGTTACAAGCCCTTTTCTTTAACCACTGGACCACACAGCCTCCTAGTTAAGTGAGCTGTCTGCGCTTCTGCTGCATAAGTTCACTTTAAATGCATCTCCGTCACCCTGCATTGAGGGCATGCCGGATCTCTAGCACGACCACCCACCGGCGGGGCCTTAACCAGAGTCGCGATGGTGGAGTCTACCGGGGGGAACCCCGCCAGACCGAGTTTATCCACGCATTCCAAGGAGACGAGCAGTGCAGCCTGTTTTTGTACACTAGGACCCGAAGCCAGGCGATGCCAGAAAGAGCATACTTCCTCCATGAAGTCTGGGAAAGCTGGGAACCTTTCAGGGCGAGGAGCCAGCGCCTGTGATCTGAAAACGGACCGGCGTGGTTCTGCCACTGGTGTCCAGGGAACCTGCAGGAAAGCTGCAGCACGTCCCATGAGTACCGAGACCGAGCTGGACAATGAGGTGGTATTGGCTTCTGAGACACTCTCAGAGCCAGGCTCTTCCTCCGCAAGGGTCTCACCCACTGCATTTCAGAGGAGAAAGAAGCTCTATATCGAGGCCGCTATCCTCCTGCAACAGCTATGGTGACCCTTCCCACACCCCCTGCACTCCCTTGGGGAGGTGGGGGGGGGGTATGCCAATTGGGGCTGCAGCAGGGCCTGGATAGGGGCCTGGGCCGCTGGTGCCTGTGTAGCCAAGAGATCCAGGACCTGGGCCATCTGGGCGTTCAGGTCCATAATGTCCCTCGCCTGCCTAGAATGCTTCACCCGTCTCGCTTGTGGAGATGGGGAGGGACTGCGGGTGGCCTGCGCATTGGGAATGTCCAGCAGGGTGTCCTGGGACAGTTCGTCTGGGGCACCCAGAGCCGCAGACGGTCCTGCCGTGGAGGACACGGAGCTCACCCATGGCTCTCCTCTAGACGAGCCTCATTCAATCGGGGCTGAAAGCCTCACAGACACTACATGCCATGTCCCCTCGAGGCCATGGTGGCATGTGGGGCCCAAACACCGCACGCAGGGGGGTATGCTTGTCCTCCCTAGGGATGTTTGCATTGCAGGCCATACAGGATGGGACCCCGACATGGCCCTGACTTTGTGCATTAGCACTAAGGCACTGCTTGCATTGTGTTGAACACTGCGTTAACATAGCGGTACACTCACCAGCGTTACAGCAAGGGTATTAACACTGCGCACCGTGTGTTGAGTACCGTGGGCACCTTGTGCACAGCATACCGTGCAGCACCGGGTATGAGCACTAGTGTAGTACCAATCTACATGCACCATGCACTATGTACACCACGTGCATCGTGGGGTATGCTGAGCCCGTGCGCACCAAGTATCTTGTTTTTCACTAGGTACCGTGCAGCACCGTGAGCTATACGCCAGGGTTGAGCAGTGCTTACGCAAGAAATGCAACATGTATCAAGGCCCCAAGCACTGTGTGCACTGGTACCGTGCACTGCGCATCGCGGCAGCACCGCATGCTACCACGGAGAAAGATAGTAAAGGGAGAGAGAGTACTATTTGTTTACAAGGGCCCCACTCACCGAGGTGGGCGTGGCCCAGCGGCCGGCAGGCTCTACTTGACAGTGGGGGATGCGGCAAGGCCTAGCCCGTGGAGGAGAGAGCTGGAAGGGTCATTCGACAGCATGGATAACGACAAGGCCTAGCCCCGTGGAGGAGAGAGCGGCTGGAAGGGTCACTCGACAGCATGGATACGACAAGGCCTAGCCCCGTGGAGGAGGAGAGCTGGAAGGGTCACCGACAGCATGGATCACGACAAGGCCTAGGCCCGAGGAGGAGATCGTGGCTGAAGGGTCACTCGACAGCATGGATAATGACAAGGCCAGGCCCGAGGAGGAGAGAGCTGGCTGGAAGGGTCATTCGACAGCATGGATAACGACAAGGCCTAGCCCCGAGGAGGGAGAGAGCGCTGGAAGGGTCACTCGACAGCATGGATACGACAAGGCCCAGCCCGAGGAGGAGGAGAGAGGCTGGAAGGGTCATTCGACAGCATGGATAACGACAAGGCCTAGCCCGTGGAGGAGAGCGTGGCTGGATGGGTCACTCGACAGCATGGATACGACAAGGCCCAGCCCCGAGGAGGAGAGCGGCTGGAAGGGTCATTCGACAGCATGGATACGACAAGGCCTAGCCCTGTGGAGGAGAGAGCGGCTGGAAGGGTCACTCGACAGCATGGATACGACAAGGCCTAGCCCCGAGGAGGAGAGCGTGGCTGGAAGGGTCACTCGACAGCATGGATACGACAAGGCCCAGCCGGAGGAGGAGAGAGCGGCTGGAAGGGTCATTCGACAGCATGGATACGACAAGGCCTAGCCCCGAGGAGGAGAGCGTGGCTGGAAGGGTCACTCGACAGCATGGATACGACAAGGCCTAGCCCCGAGGAGGAGAGAGCGGCTGGAAGGGTCATTCGACAGCATGGATACGACAAGGCCTAGCCCCGAGGAGGAGAGAGCGGCTGGAAGGGTGTCACAAAGACGGCCGGAGTGGGTGGTGTCAGACCAGAGCCAGGAAGTAACACACAGAGACTTTGGGTTTTGGTGAGGCTGAGCGCGTGATCGCGCTCAGCATTTAATAAACAGAATAGAAAATAAAAGGTTTTAAACACAACACAAAACAGGACACGGCACTTGTAGCCAAAATAAACAGACGAACAAAACGGACTAGACAGTGCACAGACAGACGAACAAAACACGGTGAGCAGATAACACTAATATTTACGCTTTTTCACTTTTAGTTACTCCTTCTCTCTCTCCCGTTCTCCACTCACCGAACACCTAACCACGAGTGACTAAACGTGCATCTATTTATACTGTTTGTGCTGGGATTCAATTACTAATTAATTATTCACTTGAATCCCAGCACGTGAATTCATTACGTGCAACCCCGTGCCACACATTATACACATTTTATCTGCACGTGAAGTGATGTGCCATCCTCGTGCCTAAATATAATTATACACTTTAAACACACGTGAAACACAGACCCGTTTATATCCCGTGTACCAATCTATACACCAACATTAACACACGCAACATACAACACATAACACACAAAATACACACAGGGGCGGGCACTTTGCCACATATACCCCCCTGTGCAAAGCATACATGGCCTCAACGGCCACCTCCCCTTAAATACCCAGCAGTCCAGGCCAAAGTCTCGGCTGGGAAGGGAGGCTTCAGTGGGCCCATGAGCTGAAATGCTGTCAGCTCCCCTGCCGGTAGTGGCACGGCTGACAGCATGCTGGTCCCGGCCCTGCAGCTTAAAAAAAGCTGCGGGGCAGGTGGTCCCCCGACCTCCCCTTCTTCAAGAGCCAGCAGCTCCCTCCTGTGGGGCTCCGCCACAAGAACTCCTGCAGCTTAAACTGCTGCTGGGAAAGTGGTCTCCAGACCTCGCCCCCCTTCTTCGCGGGGCAGCTCCCCTTTCTGGGCTCCGCCACCCAGACCCCTGTGGAGGCACGGGCAGCAGAGGCAGCTCCTGCCCTCTGCTCGGCGGTGGCGGAAGCAGAGGCAGCTCCAGCTCCTCTGCTCCTGGTGGTGGTGGAGGCAGAGGCAGCTCCAGCTCCTCTGTCTCCTGGCGGTGGTGGAGGCAGAGGCAGCCCAGCTCCTCTGCTCCTGGCGGTCGTGGAGGCAGAGGCAGCCCAGCCCCTCTGCTCCTGGCGGTGGTGGAGGCAGAGGCAGCCCAGCCCCTGCTCCTGGCGGTGGTGGAGGCAGAGGCAGCTCCAGCTCCTCTGCTCCCGGCGGTGGTGGTGGCGGAGGCAGAGGCAGCCCTGCCCTCTGCTCCTGGCGGTGGTGGTGGCAGAGGCAGAGGCAGCCCTGCTCCTCTGCTCCCCGGCGGTGGTGGTGGCGGAGGCAGAGGCAGCTCCTGCTCCTCTGTTCCTGGCGGTGGTGGTGGCGGAGGCAGAGGCAGCTCCTGCTCCTCTGCTCCTGGGTGGTGGAGGCAGAGGCAGCTCCTGCTCCTCTGTCCTAGTGGAGGAAGCGGTGGTGGTGGGAGGCAGAGGCAGCTCCTGCTCCCTGCTCCTAGTGGAGGAAGGTGGTGGTGGCGGAGGCAGAGGCAGCTCCTGCTGCTCTGCTCACTGGGTGGTGGTGGCGGAGGCCATGGGGTTGATGCTGGCCACTCAGAGGGAGGCTGTGGCAGTGCTGGCTCCTCTGCTGTGGCGGCTGGGCTGGTGTGCGCCGTGCTGCCCTCATCAGCATGAATAGAGGCTGCTGGGGACACCAGCCTCCTGCCCCTCCCCCAAAAATTTTCAGGGGTTGAGCCTGTAACTCCTCCCTTCCGGCTCTTGGGGCTGAACCAGCAGGCATTCTCCCTCTGCTGGTGGCTTGGGTCCCAGGGCTGTGGTCTCCCGACTTGCCTCCTTCGGCTGTGGGACGACTCCTCCCTTTTGGGCTGTGGACATTCCACTCCTCCCTTTTGGGCTGTGGACACCGACTCCTCCCCTTTTTTGGGCTGTGGGCGCACCGACTCCTCCCTTTGGGCTGTGGGCGCACCGACTCCCCCCCTCTTGGGCTGTGGGGACCCGACTCCTCCCTTTTGGGCTGTAGACGACCGACTCCCTCCCTCTTGGGCTGTGGGCGTCGGGCTCCCCCACTCAGGCATAGGGACGTTTGGGCTCCTCCCACTCAGGCGTGGGGCGTTGGGCTCCTCCCACTCAGGCGTAGGGACGTTCGGGCTCCTCCCACTCAGGCGTGGGGCGCCCGGGCTCCTCCCACCAGGTAGGACGCTCGGGCTCCTCCCACTCAGGCGTAGGACGCGGGCTCCTCCCACTCAGGCGTGGGGACGCCGGGCTCCTCCCTTTTGGGCTGTGGACGCAAAACCAGCAGGCATTCACCCTCTGCTGGTGGAGATGGGGACAGCAGGTACTCCCTCTGCTGGTGGTCCTGCTACCTGGGCTGCTGTTCCGTTTATGATTGCCTCCAGGTAGCTGGAGGACCAACCCCACACCTTCCTCCCAGGTGCCCACGGGTCTGTTCCTTGGCATACGCCTCCCATCGCTCCTTATCCACAAACTGCAGGAACTGGACGACTATTGGGATAGACTGGGCCTCCAGCCCAGCATTTTCCAGCATCCAGTCCCGCACTTTGATGGCGCGTCTTCTGCCATTTTTTTTTTATTTATTTTTTTTTTTTTTTCCAATCCAAAAACTGCGGTTCCTGCTCTGGCCTGAGTCCTGGAGGCGCTGTCGATCCCACGAGGACACCACGATCACAAAGACGGCCGGAGTGGGTGGTGTCAGACCAGAGCCAGGAAGTAACACACAGAGACTTTGTTGGGGAGGCTGAGCGTGATCGCGCCAGCATTTAATAAACAGAATAGAAAATAAAAGGTTTTAAACACAACACAAAACAGGACACGGCACTTGTAGCCAAAATAAACAGACGAACAAACGGACTAGACAGTGCACAGACAGATCAACAAAACACGGTGAGCAGATAACACTAATATTTACGCTTTTTTCACTTTTAGTTACTCCTTCTCTCCCTGCTCTCCACTCACCGAACACCTAACCACGAAAGTGACTAAACGTGCATCTATTTATATTGTTTGTGCTGGGATTCAATTACTAATTAATTATTCACTTGAATCCCAGCACGTGAATTCATTACGTGCAACCCCGTACACACACATTATAACATTTTATCTGCACGTGAAGTGATGTGCCATCCTCGTGCCTAAATATAATTATACACTTTAAACACGTGAAACACAGACCCGCTTATATCCCGTGGTACCACCTATACACCAACATTAACACACGCAACATACAACACATAACACACAAAATACACACAGGGGCGGGCACTTTGCCACAAAGGGTCACTCGACAGCATGGATACGACAAGGCCTAGCCCCGAGGAGGACACGTGTACTCTCAGGAAGAATAGACAATTATTCACGCATGACTGCACAGGCAGTCGCTCACACACGACAGACAGATGACAAGCGGGGGAGGCTGCTGAAAGACAGAAAGGCAAAAAGGACTCTTAAGTCATTTATTCCAGGAAAGCTGCAAGCCGGCTTTCAGCACGAATGCAAGGGAAATACAACCGACTCAAATCGACTCGAGAAGCTCTTTTCTGTCAACATGCTCTGCTCAACACAGAGGTCTTACCGTACCGCCTTGAGAGGGAAAAAGAGGAGGATCTTCCTGCGAGTGACGGTTTTATTCCCTCGGTAGACGGGACTTAGTGCGTCATCTCAGGAAGGGGCCTTCGGCAGCTCTGGTATAGAGAGCTCAGCAATACCTACCCGAAGGGTAGGAATATCCCATGCCTAATGTAGTGGTGATCATCTTCAAATTGAAAGGGAACGTTAGTTACTGACAGCGGACTATATTGTTTGAAGCCACAGGCTGTGAGGAAGGACATTCAGAGTGATTACCTAATTTGAGCGGAAAAAAGCAGTTCTAGTCCAAAGTGTTAATACAACTTTAGACCGTAAGCAATGGTGCCCCCAGAAATATTTCACATGGTGCAAGGGCCGGTGTCAGGTTTGTGTGGGTCCCAGGCAACAGACCTCCAGTGCCCCCCCAAACCTTCACCCCTAAATCAGAAATGTGTTTCTATCAAAAAGGTTTTCATAATCTGTAGTCCCTTGCTAATCCGGACATGTCTGGAGACACGAAAAGTAGTCTGATTAAAAAAAAAAAACAAACAAATAAATTAATAAATAAAACAAAAATATATTAACTGTTTAAATAATTGCACTGAAATAACATTTTGTAATACATCTGTACAGTAGTAAAATACATGTAATGCAAAATAAATCATGCTGCTGCATTTAATCATTAACGTGACAGTGCTAAAAAAGTCAAAGATTATTTTTAATTAAAACTAAACCTAATTGGCGCATTTTTTTTTTTTTACTGTAGCATACTTAGTACACAATAACAGAAAACAGATCACTGTGCTGCATTGATGTTATGACAGTACACAGTACCTTACATACCCTGCTAGAAAAACCATGAAGTGGTTTCCATTTGTAACAGTATGGACACGACTGGCCTTTTCACTGTTGCGCAGAATTATATAGTAGCCTATACTATTTTCAGTACTTTCAATTGAATGCATGTTGTTTATTTGTTTACTATGTGACACCGACCACATATAATGGGGTAAGAAACTCCCCATCTGCAACTTAATTGATTGCAGCTAGTCTGGCCAGATACCTTAATCCGAAATGTAATTATCTTAAAGTGGTCACATACTTGTTCAATTAAGAATTATAAAAAAAGTGGGTATATACCTTTAAGAGGGGTAGTATAAAAGCACAGGTCTGTCTATCAAGGGGGGTGTTTTTGTACTTGGTGACCTCATGCTGACTTTGCACCGGTGCTCCTGATTGCATTTGCAATGTGTAACTTCCTGGTATTATTTGTGGGTGCTTCCCCTCCTGTTTGGTTTTCTTTGTTGTTATTTTTTGCATGTTTACCAGTAAGAGTTTAGGGTTTTCTTTTTTAAAGTGTTAGTATTAATTGTGCTAATGAAGAAGCCTATGGACTCTGTAATTGCTGGATAAAGCGACATGTGGATACAAAATTATGCCATTGGCAGGAAATGATCTGAAAGCCAAAAGAGGATCTGCATCAGCAAAGCGGTGAGACCATTCTTTTTTTTTTTTTTTTACCAATCTTCATTGCTGGATTTGTTTACTTTGTTACTTTGCTTTGTTTCATTGCTGGATTTGTTTCCTTTGTTACTTTGCTTTGTTTCATTGCTGGATTTGTTTCCTTTGTTACTTTGCTTCATTTCATTGCTGGATTTGTTTATTTTGTTACTTTGCTTTGTTTCATTGCTGGATTTGTTTACTTTGTTACTTTGCTTTGTTTCATTGCTGGATTTGTTTACTTTGTTACTTTGCTTTGTTTCATTGCTGGATTTGTTTACTTTGTTTTGTTGTGTTTATTGGATTATTGTTTTTGCTTCTTACCTGGAGCTGGATTTATATCAAGGACTTTGGGCCCAACAGTATATCTATTTATCTCTCTCTCTGTCTGTCCTGTGCTTGTTTTTCATATCACATTATTTTGCTCAAGTGTGTGTGTGTGTGTGTGTGTGTGTGTGTGTGTGTGTGTGTGTGTGTGTGTGTGTGCATGCTGAGATGCATTAAAGGATAGTTTGTTTAGAACCCTGGATTCAGGTCTTCTTTTTATGTTAGTTGGTTTGGTTAAGACTTTAAGATTGCTTTTAATTATTTTTTTCTTTCTAAAGATACTTGGATTGGCCTTAGTGTTTCAAACAAGACTGTTACAACTTCTTTATTTGGGGGGCAAAGGTGCAACTACCAGTTGGGTTTGGGGGGAGGCTCCCTGCTCAACCGTTTCAGACACCATTTACAGTATGCCCCCCCAAGCTCAGGCTGTGCCACTGTTATGTGGATAAATAATGTGCCTACAGGAAAGCTGCTGACACAAACCAAAACTACTTCATTCATAACCTGTCTTTTTGTTTTTATCTAACCATATGAAGAAGTGTTTAACCTTTCAGTTTTCACCTTCTTATTTATACTGCAGCCTAACACTGCAGCACCAAGACTCACTATTCATAGTAACACAAACGCAGGTGTACATAAAGCTCTTTAATAATTATGCTACTCTACAATGAAGATGTAAACAACAAAAAAAGCTACAGTTTGCTTTTAGATACAGGTTTGGTTATAACTTTTGGATTTCTTTGAGGAAGAAGTTACATGCAAAAAAGTAACTGACTTAACTACCACCTTTTTGTACATTTTTTTTTAAATAAATCAAGTGCTAGTAAACATTGATTAGTTAGTATGTGTATTTTGACTCAGTTGGATTTTTTTTTTAATTAAACATAAAATGTAGGCTAAAGGTTCAGTGTTCACAAAGTACTATTGATATTTAGGACCGCTCACATAGTGTGTTTTGCCAACATACCTGGCTTCATAAACTTTAGTGCTGATATAAAAGATTAAAATATATATATATATATATATATATATATATATATATATATGCATGCTTTTAAAAAATAAAGCCCATATTTCATACCTGCATTCAACTGAAAATAATGCAGGAAATAATTGAGTAACAGTGTAATAAATCTGACAAATGTAGCCCATCTAACAAATGTTATACCGCAGTGCATTAAAACTAATGGTAAATAAAATAAGGTAACTAAACAATCTTATGTTCTGTTGATCTGTCTGGTTATAAATAGCAAGTGTCATCAGTGAGGCATTTAGCGTTGGAAACTAAACTTGCTAACGGAGCTCCCGAGTGGCGCATCCAGTAAAGGCGCTGGGTGCAGGATGTGCCCTATAGCCAGGAGATCGCAGGTTTGAATCCAGGCTGTCGCAGCCGACCGTGACCGGGAGTTCTTAGGGGGCAGCGCACAATTGGCCGAGCGCTGCCCGGGTATCTACAATATAGTAATTTTAAATGCTATATTAAATTGTATTTTAGGTTTCATACAGGTGTATTCAATATTACAAAATACAACGTCCTTACTGTGTTGATGAATTAGCAAGGAAAGGTTCATTTGCGGCATTAGTCTTTTAAATAAAGCTGGTTTAAAACGGGTCTAAAATAAATCACAGAATGGATCTTGCTAAACCAATTAATTTGTTAAATTGTTTGGTACGTTGGAATATGGGCTAATTTAGGCCAATTTAATGGTTTTTCAGGGGTTGAACCAGACCCGAATTTAATATCAAAATGATGTAAGTAACTAGTTTGTTGCAATTCACCGTTGGGGTCCCACTTCTCTTATCTATCAATAAGGGGTGCCATAGCCGAGTTTTTTATTGTGTTTTAAATAACACATGCATTATTTATGAAAAAAACTGAGCTGCTATTCTGTGAACAGATCCCTTACATAGCGCTGCAGCTGCAGTCCTGTGGCAGTCCCAGTTAAGGTGGGTTAACCTGTAAATGTTATATTCAGTCCAGATCTGGATGCTAAACGTTAAAAGGTAAAAAGCTGACCCTGTGTCCAAATCTGTATCAAAATCCTGAGTCCAGGTTAAAGTACCAGTTGAACTTCTTTTCAGTGCCTGCGGTAATTAGTATTTCTTGAAACCAGGTGTTTCTCTGAGTTTATTTAAACCCTGACATTGAATGGTGTAGATCAAGGGTCTCCAACCCTGGTCCTGGAGAGCTTGATTGATCTGGTGCAGATTGATGTTCATTGAACTGTTCTAGACTGCACTCTAACTTTTATATATTTATATTCTATCCATTTGAAAAGCAACAGAACATGAAAACAATAAAGCAGGAACATTGTGTAGTTATATGTGGCTTATAATGGAATTGAACATAATGTAGCCTGTTTTATTATTATTATTAATTCATTTATTTATTTCTTAGCATACGCCCTTATCCAGGGCGACTTACAATTGTTACAAAATATCACATTACAGATAAGAGCAGTTCTAAATACCATAGTTAGAAAAAAAGGAGCAAATTCAAATAAGAAATACAGTAAATTGCATTTGACAGCGATTTCGACTAACAGCAGTTAACTGTACAGTAAAAAGATTTGCTTATAAGAGTAAATTCCATTAAGAACAACTAGTCTGTGCAGTACATGGATAAGAACGATTTCAAACAAGAGCAATTACAAAAACCGTGAATACGGGAGTAAAATCAAGTACAGATACAGGAAATAGTTAGAATTGAGAGCAGTAGCAGAATACAGCAAACCAAACCTGGAGCTTACATTCAACGAGACTTGTTATGCATTCAATTTATTTTGTTTGTTTGTTTTTTTTAAAGAAACTAAGTCCACTTTCCTCTCCCTTTCTGAACCCACAATCACATATTTTAATTAGCTACAAATCAAAGGGAACTGCCCGTCTGCAGCACTATACACATTACAATTCATTACTATGGAGTTTTAAAATGAACATTGCAAAGTTTAGGTTTCTTAAACCCAACAGATTACTAACCTGTACTTTGAAAGCAGGAGCTGGAACTAGGAGGATGTCAGCGCAGTCCGGGTGTGCAGAGCTGAGTAAACTGTGAAGCAAAACTGTCAGCTTTATACTGTTACACAAACAAGGGGTGCGACAGAGGACGATAACCCTGGTGTTTGGGCGTGTAAATTTAACCAGATTAAGAACTTTATTTGCTAAGAAATTGCATCAATAAATGGAAATGCCACAAGCAGTACAGATATATTATTAAACATTAGGCGAAACACAAGTGGTTTGGGAAGAACCGTTGCAGTATTGTTATAGAAACGATATACATTCACAGTGAGAAACACATCGGATCCGTGAGTGATCATAGAAAATAAAGTAACTAAACCAGTGACCAGTCAGCCCATAGAGCCGTCAATGAAACGCAAACAGCTACAGTAAAACCCGATTACAGTAAAATATAACATTCATATATACAAAATCTTAATGTTCTGGAATCTGAACATGTGGTAAAGCAGAGTGTACTGTGAGTGACGAGAGCGCTCTGTTCCAAACATCTCAATATTTATATCTTGTACTTTTTAAAAAAAATAAAATGGAAGTTTCAATTCATTATTTTCCTCAATCTCTGATTCCAGTGCAACAGGAGCAGACTACTTCTAAATGAGATTTGGCATCAGCAAGCAGCCACATTCTCCCGAAGGTAATAGTCAGCAGGGTGGTTACTATTAACTGCAACCAGGCCCTGGACTGATACCTACAGTAGTACTAACGTTAGTTGTATTTTTCAAGCTTATGTTAACCAGACAGTTTTTTCACGCTCTGTTTACGTCTCAAACATGTGTTGTAAACTTCTACGACTACACGTCGTTTGGTTACAAGTCTTCCCTGATGACACACGTTGCAATCAGGCAGGAGGGTTCACTGGCTTCTTGGTAATAATAGTCAATCTGAAATGCAAAGTGCTGGATCACAGTTTTAATGGGGCATGCAGAGTTTTAATTCTGGTGTTTGCAAAAAGTATATTCAGCCCAAACTTTCACTACCTATGCTTCACTACAGATAAACAATTTCCTATAATCTTCATTGTCCATTTACTTGCTCTTAGTTTGTCTTCTGGCTTGCACTCTATGTTTTGACATCTCCTTTTTTTTATATTTTCTTCTTTTATACCGTATGTGTAAACCACAATGTCTAAGAACAGTCATACCTTTAGCAACATTGCACCCTATAGGGTCGCTGTGTGTTCTGATTTCCTATTCATAACAGACTATGAAAGATAGTTTATTTTGTCTTTAAGTCTCTGATGGGTTTTCACGGTGCCCTGGTGTTCACAGGGAGTGTCATATACAGAATAGATCTATCTATTAACTGTGTTGTTACTACCCAGACTGAGACTTCCCAATGCAGTGTATCAAAATGTTCTGATCATATAATAGGTTCAATTTGAAATGTAACGTTAATTTCCCTTCTGAGTGTAACAAAGGCTAATTGCAAACTGATTGCACTGGCTGTTAAAATAGCTAATTGAATAAACGTGTGAAAGGATTGGGCTACGGGTTCAATGAAAGCTCACAGCTGTATGAACAAAACGGCTTTTGTTTTTGAGTGGGTGTGTAATAAACAGGATCGCTATGGAGAAATGATACAGACTGAAACCAAGTATTCCCCTGCCAAGTACGTGAGACCTCCTCTGAATTTTAACTTGTGGCTGACCTTTATATCATCGTAAATTATAATTATTTTAATGTATTTAAGTTAGGCAGTTATGTGATTATCAGCTAGCATAGGAATAAATTGTTCTTGTATTTTATATCTATAACAAAAACAAGTTAGAAAAATGCAACAGCCATTTAAAGTGGTGATATCAAACACAAAAGCCCAAATTAGGAGAAGCAATTGGGGCAACCTTGTCAAGCATTAAGCAAATAGGCACAATTGGAAAGGTGCTGGGGCCCAAGATTCAAACAATTCTTGCTTTAACTTGGCTTTTTACTTTATCGCCCACTTTTACATTGAAATGCTCATTCCCTTATCAGCTGGTTTGTAACCAGAATAAAGATTCTGAGACACATGAGTGCCAAGGAAAGTGCTCAACACAGACTGAAGTGTTCTTGGTTATCCTTACAAACACTACTACAGAGAGAAAGACAGACAGGGAATGGGAGAGGCGTCATCACAGGCGCAGACAAGTATGCTTTGGGAAGACACATGGACAACATGCAGGTAAGGCACAGGTAGATGAGGGCACACATGGACAGACATTGAGCCCATACATACAAGAATACATCAAAGAGCACGAAGCAGTATATGAAGATGATGAACAAGACCAATAATGGCAATGAGTGCAAGGGATAATGAGAATGCAAGGTAAGTGTATGGGAAGTGACAGTTGATTGGGCAGGCATTGCAGATTCAGGGCTGGGGTGTTGGAGCATGTTTTTGGTTGTGCATTGTCAATGTTTTTTGTTGCAGATGTGACTTTTCAGTTGATCAGGGAATGGTCACAATGCCCTTGAAGTTGTACAAAGAGCATTTCAATGTAAAAAAAGAAGCCAAGTTAGAAGCAACAATTGTTTGAATCTTGGGCCTCCGCACCTTTCCAATTGTGCCTATTTGCTTAATGCTTGACAAGGTTGCCCCAATTGCTTTTCCTAACTTGTTCTTTTGTGTTTGATATCACCCCTTTAAACGGCTGAGTTTTTCTAACTTGTTTTTTTACATTGACAATATAGATATCGCATGTTTGTTATAGATATATATTTACATGAAACTTGTACTTTTTATCGGTATATTAATGTAAATTGCTGTGGATAAACTCATCAGCCAAATCAATTAATATGACATGTATTTTTGTAGCTTGCTATTTATTAATTTATTTATACATTTATAATATAAACATGTATTAATTTCTACATTTATTTAAAAATATTTATTTCTAAATGTATTTATTCCTCTATGCATTTGTTTACATTTATTTATTTATTTCTACCAAATTATTATTTCTTTTTAATTAACAGGGAACTACAATTTATCAGATTTAGACAAGGAAGCTACATGCCACTCTTGTGTGCGGTTCCATTCTATGGTATCTACCAAACAGGAAACTGGATATTTTCAAACAGGAAATAGAAAATTTCTAGAATCGAGCAGAACCTTCAGGTTTTCAGCGAAAGCTGGCCAGGCATGGATGTAAGCTTAAATTAATGTATTTTCAACAGCCCAGTGGCGCAGCGGGCTAAGGCCGTGTGCTCTTCAGGGATGTCATGTTGCAAGTTCAAACAATGGTCATTTTTTCTTTTTTATTATTTTTTGTGCGATATGTGCCGTTTTAAAACATAAATACATTGTTTAATATAAACTGTGTGGATATCAAACTGCTTGCGTTCCCTGGCTTATTTTGATGTTGACCAACATGTGGAATCACATGATTGAGGTAGATGTCCAGTTATTTAGCTTTTCTGATTGAAAAGTCGCTACACACCCTTAAAGTAGACGGAAGATGAAGGAGAAACAATTTTACCTTAGTTTGACATGTATCTCATTGTGCATAAGAGGTATTTACGTTTTTATTTCACATTTGATGTAAGAAAGTTTCAGATTTTTGGTACTGATACAGATGGTAATTCTAAGTAATTTTAGTTTTGCTGCTGCAACGTGGTGAAAACAGCAAAACTCTTGGCGCTGTATAGAGACACTCTCGATTAGTTTCAAACAAGTTTTTCTAACTTGTAGGAACAACTACTGTTCCTCTCACTTTGAGTGAAGCAATTTATTTAAATGGTTATATTTATAGTTCATGTTTGACACGGTAGAATTGTTTTCTTATTTACACATAAACACTATTTCTTTTTATGGTTTGCACTTTATTTGTAGTTGTGGTGTTTAGGACCGAACTTATTCCTGTTATCAGAATCATAAACTGACTGGTTATTGAAAATTAATTTTTATTTTGGTTTTTCTGCTTCATCTGCGCCCTATTGGGTTTAATTTTTGTTTAGACAACGAGTGTCAATGATCGGCTCGTTATTTCAATTTGTATTTATTTTATTTAAGCACTGGATCATATTTTTGTAGGTGGGCAATATCAGTGTCAAGCCAGTTATTTACTGAACCAGGTGAGCTCAATTACACTATATATTGCCAAGGCTCCCTCCTTTTGAGCGGTCCGTTTCAGCGGAATAAAATAGAGAAATAGGGAAGAGAAAGTAAAATAAAATGTCAGTGCTGGTCTGAGGCTTGTTGTCCTCGAAGGAAAAAAAAAAAAACCTTCAGTAAAAATCAATATAAATTAGGAAGAGAAAAAATCATAATCAAGTCGGGTATAAAGAGTTGAGGGGAGACAAAATGGTCAAAGAAAGGTAAGATAAGGAATTAGGTTTTTAATCCAGATTAAGACGCAAGTGTTTCAAAGGCCATTACAATCTATTCTTTTAAAATACTAACTTTTTTCCCTTTTGTATTGAAGTACAAAATTTAACAAAATAAAACAATTCAGTACTAAATAATACTAAAGTTATACAAATGAATCTGTTAGGAACTGGGGTAAATAACGTTTTTATAGCTTTACATAATTATTCCAGGCCATCAAAATAACCACATATATATAATATGTCATCGCTTTTATTGATACAGTTTGGGAAACTGACTGTAATTATCTGCAATAAAGGAAACCACTCTTTCAGTATGTGTGTATGTACTGTGTATATATATATATATATATATATATATATATATATATTATATATATATATATATATATACACATTCATTATAGAATGGTATTTATGTATATATAATCTTGTTTTATGTTTGTTTTGTTCAACAGTTGTAAATGTATCCTTTTAATCTTTGATGGTATTATGTGCACTTTCTTTTATAGGTTATTAATCGCCCACACATACAGATAAAATCTAACTGTATAAAGTCCTTACATCCCTTTTTTCTGGATCTTAATGTAATTTTTGCAAACATGCATACGTTTGCATTTGTCACAGAAATACATTTAATAAAATATTCCCGTTATAATAATGACAGATTTAAAGATCTGTGCCGCAGTCTGTACTATTCTTTAAAACATGTTGCTCTCGGTGTTCCTAGTTTCTGTTTGAGTTTGCAGCTGTGTCGGATAGGTGGAGGCGTACTGTGGTTTTTCTAGAGAATTACATTTAAGTGACTTTCACTCTTTTCATGCAACCAGAATACTTTATTAAATATTCTTTTCTTCATTTTGTACATTTTCTTTTAAGGTTTGTATCTTTTTATACATAGGCTGTTTTAGTCACAGTGGATCAATTGCAACGAACTGAAAGCAGCGTACTAACTGGGGATGATCGCATGGTTAGTACACAGCTCCGTACTAAACTAGTACACAAGTTAAATACCAATTGCAACGAACTTGGTGGCTGAAGTTAGTCCCCAGCTGCGTACTAAAAATGGTATCAAGTGTAACAAACCGAAAAATAACTGCTGCTGCCCTCTAGAGGATACTAAGCACGGGACTAACTTAGTCTAACTCTTGTTATGGACTAAGAATTTTAGTATCGTACTAAGTGGAATAGTGGAAGACATGTGAAAGTCCCAGGATGTATTGGCAGTTTATTTTTGCTGAAATAATGTGTGCATATAATATATATGTATGTCATCACTATAGTATATTTGAAGCATCTGCTAACTGTACGGATATTGCAATAGTAAAATAAAATTACATTAAGACTACAATATTGTTAAACTACTAATAATGAAGGAAGGTGTCGGCAGCATTAGTCATGCATGTAGAGCCTGTAGTATGCGATAGCTGGTATCACATTTGAAAGACTTATTTATTTTTTTGAGGGGGGGGGGCAGCAAGTCTTTTCATTCCCTTTAATTTGAGGGGACTCAACACTGGTGGTTCTTAGGGGCGAGCAGGGATATTGAGGAGTAGGGACACAGTGGGTAGAATGTGAGTTGTGTTTTTACGTAGTAGGACCTGGGGGCACATTGAAAAATAAAATAAACAGTGCTCTTCTCAGGGTGTTTTTAGAAGTGATTATCTATATTACTTCGGAATACTACCCCTTCCCTGTTTTGTACTTGTGGTGGTCCAATGAGAACGGTGTTGAAACAGCCCGTGTGTGTGTTGACCACGGTTATCCTTTACTCCCTTTAAAACAGCCTAGGCCTCACCGCACGAGCTGCAACTCTCTGTATCGTGTATAAAGCTAATGTTGTAATCAAAAACAGAATTCAAAATTAAACCAGCTTTGCTAGTTTATTTCATTGTATTGCACTTGGTTGAGTATTTTATAGGCAGTCCGTGTGCCTTGATATGGAGTATTTTACCATGCTTATAGCCTATATTTTAAATAAAAAAAATAAATTATTACGTTACCTGGAGTTTTGACATGTTGAACCCTTATTCATGGATGCTGTTGCTTCAGAGTAGATACTTGATGCCACAAGGGGGCATGTGTTTTTTTTTTTTTTTTTTAAAAAGTTCTTATGGTCTACAAACCTATTCTCTTCTCAAAAAGTGTGTGCAGTTGTGAACGAGGAGACAATGTAAAGAGTCAGATAACAATTGCAGTGCAGTTTTATTTGGAGGTATTTCTTGTAAGACAATGCTTTGATCTCAGCCACCTGTGCAGAGGCTCCAGTAGTAACCTCGGAGATTGCCTTGTCTTCATGGTAATTGCCGTGTAGGTCCATTCTCCCGAGGCTCACTCCTGTTCCTGTGCATTTAGCAAAAGGCATCACAGTAAGCAATAAAATGCTGTAGTGGCATGTCTGGGACTCTTTCCCCCTCATCAAATGGAGGTGTCTTGGTAGGGGGAGAGTTTTGATGAGTTCTAAAAATCAAGGTGTTATCTCCCAGCAGTTTATTCCATGTCAGCCACCTGCTACCCAGAGCTTTAACAATGGGTATTGTCACGAAATCCGCGGGTACAGATTTCTTACGTACTCTTTCCATATAGCTCAGTATACACTTCTCAGGGGAGATGTTAGGAGGACAGATGTTATTACTCCTAGTGGGGTATTGTTCATGCATTGGACTCTCAATATATCCAGATGACTAATATAGTACTCAAGAAATTGACAGACTCATGTATTTAAAGTTGTTTTTACGAATCTGAGTATGATTAGTACTCGTTCGGTTAAATATTGGATAGAGTAACTACAGTCTACTTCGTATCCCCAGCTGACAGACACACTGGGCAGTCCAGTGTCTTAACAGATATCAACGTTAACACTTTAATACGTGTGTGTGTGTGTGTGTATATATATATATATATATATATATATATATAATATGTGTATATATAATATTACACATTACAGACGTGCTCAAATTTGTTGGTACCCCTCCACAAAAAAACCAAGAATGCACAATTCTCTGAAATAACTTGAAACTGACAAAAGTAATTGGCATCCACCATTGTTTATTCCATATTTAATAGAAATCAGACTTTGCTTTTGATTTTTTATTCAACATAATATTGTAAATAAGAAAACAAATGAAAATGGCATGGACAAAAATGATGGGACCGCTAACCTAATATTTTGTTGCACAACCTTTAGAGGCAATCGGTGCAATCAAACATTTTCTGTAGCTCTCAATGAGACTTCTGCACCTGTTAACAGGTAGTTTGGCCCACTCTTCCTGAGCAAACTGCTCCAGCTGTCTCAGGTTTGATGGGTGCCTTCTCCAGACTGCAAGTTTCAGCTCTTTCCATAGATGTTCGCTAGGATTCAGATCACGACTCATAGAAGGCCACTTCAGAATAGTCCAATGTTTTGTTCTTATCCATTCTTGGGTGCTTTTAGCTGTGTGTTTTGGGTCATTATCCTGTTGGAGGACCCATGACCTGCGACTGAGACAGAGCTTTCTGACAATGGTGGGTATGTTTCGCTCCAGAATGCCTTGATTCAAGGCATCCTGTGCCAGGCGCAGCAAAGCAGCCCCAAAACATAACAGAGCCTCCTCCATGTTTCACTGTAGGTATGGTGTTCTTTTCTTTGAAAGCTTCATTTTTTCGTCTGTGAACATAGAGCTGATGTGACTTGCCAAAAAGCTCCAGTTTTGACTCATCTGTCCAAAGGACATTCTCCCAAAAGGATTGTGGCTTGTCAATATGCATTTTAGCAAATTCCAGTCTGGCTTTTTTATGTTTCTGTCAAAAGTGGAGTCCTCCTGGGTCTTCTTCCATGGAGCCCACTTTTGCTCAAAGCGACGGATGGTGCGATCAGGAACTGACGTACCTTCACCTTGGAGTTTAGCTTGTACCTCTTTGGCAGTTATCCTTGGTTCTTTTTTTTCTACCATTCGCACTATCCTTCTGTTCAATCTGGGGTCGATTTTCCTGCGGCCGCGCCAGGAGGTTGGCTACAGTTCCATGGACCTTAAACTTAATAATATTTTGCAACTGTTGTCACAGGAACATCAAGCTGCTTGGAGATGGTCTTGTAGCCTTTACCTTTACCATGCTTGTCTATTTTCTTTCTGATCTCCTCAGACAACTCTCTCCTTTGCTTTCTCTGGTCCATGTTCAGTGTGGTGCACACAATGATACCAAACAGCACAGGGACTACTTTTCTCCATTTAAATAGGCTGAATGACTGATTACAAGATTGGAGACATGTGTGATACTAATTAAAGAAACGAATGAGTTTGAAATATCACTATAATCCAATTTATTATCTTTTGTAAGGGGTACCAACAAATGTGTCCAGGCCATTTTAGAATAAGCAATAATTCATTTATTTTCACAGCTTCTTTGCTTTATTCTATGACATACCAAAGGCATGCAAGTATACATGATAAAATAGCTTTTAATTTCATCACTTTTCAGGAGGAATGAAGCATTATTTCAATGAGCTGTAAGGGTACCAACAAATTTGAGCACGTCTGTGTATATGTGTATGTGTGTGTGTGTATATATATATATATATATATATATATATATATATATAATATATATATATAATATATATATATATATATATGTGTGTGTGTATTCAAGGCTGACAAGCAGGCCAAGAACACGTCACTTAAAGTACCCAATGGTCTATTTCAGCACATTCAACAAAACTCATTTCTAAAACAGTGAGTCCCTTATAGTAATATGTGAGATAAAAGGGTAAGCATTAATCAATTATTTTAATATAAATTGTAAAAGGATATGACTGTCTGTCTTCACCAGGCAAATGAAACTGAGGTCAATCAGCTCAACTTTGTAGTCAGCAAAAGATGGACCACCTTACCCTGTCTGGGATGAGTGTGGTACCATATTGTAATTAAGTGTTTTTTATAGGTTTTTCGTCTCATTGGAATACATGGGACGCCTCAATTAACTCCAATCATTAATCTAGTGGGACAGTTCTTATCCATTTTTACAAATAATAGTTTTCAAAAGATCCGGACTAACTTTTCAGAATTAGTAGGTGTCATGTACTCAATAAATTCAATACTTCATACGTCTCACTCCTTACTTTATTATCTCATTTCTTGCTTTCCTCCGAGCCCCTCCCTTATCTGAAAAGTTTAAGTGAACCAAAGTTCCCAGGATCTTATAATATAATATAAAAAACACTACTGTTTATATGTGCATGCAAAACACTATTTTTATATGTGTTGTATATAAGAGATGTTGTTAATATGTGACAATCTTCTAATTGATTATATTTTGCTAAATTAAAGGTATGTTTCTTTTAACCTAATTTTGTTGAGTCAGTTTTAATTCCATATACCATTGTCTAACAGAGTATTTGACAAAAGATTGTCTCATGCAGTATTTAAGTAAATTAGTTTCACTAAGTTTAATTGGTAATAGTTTTCATTAGAATTCTTTATGCCTTAAGAGATGGACTCACCAGGCTCTGACCTGTACTTGACTCTGGGAATATGTTACTGTAAGCAGTTTCCACAGTCTCGTGTGGTTTTTTTTTTTTGTTTTTTTTCCCCCAAGGTCAGAGTCTGTGCAAAACACTATTAGATATATGAGCTGTTAATGTCGGTTTAGCCATAATTTGTGCATATTATTTAAAGACATACTTATCTGTACTAGGTCATTAACTCCATGAACCTTAAATTCCAAATCTATAAGACTTAAAACTTTGCTGAAGTGGAACCCAAGGACATTCCTCCTTTTTGGATAAGGAGAGGCCCCGTTTTCACTGCAGCAGTTTCAAAGCACCACATTATAATGACTTCATCTACCATCATTAGACAACAGTATAGTGGATTAATAACAAGGTACATTATAGAATATTAGTACAAACTTAACACAAACATAACACAACACCTTTTATATTCTATAATTCAATGGATATCATTATGTCTAGAAGTCTTATTGTTCAATAAAAAGAGGAATAAACTTGTACCATTTTCCCATTTAATTAAATCTAATACTGCTCCAGGTTTTAATCTTATCACTATAGCAAAGTCATGAATAAACAATAATACTTGTCAGTTTTAAATATGTTTTCTCATTATAGCAAATACTTAAAATATATTAATCTTATGAAATAACTATTATGAACTAAACGGTGTCAATTAGCACTGAACCTGTTTCATTATAAGATAATCTTTCAATTAATTTACCTCAGTTCAACAGTTGCTATAATATTACTTTATTTCTTTGGTGAATCCCTCTTAGGATTTAAATCCAAATACAGGCCAGTATAACTGCATTCGACTCTTATATTTTTTTATAATGATTGAACTAGGCTTGACCTTTTTCTCTGTTCATACAAAATCCAGCAGAGACAGGATTTTTTCTCAAGACCTCTGGCTTGTTAGTTAATCTTTTGGTCATAAAGAGTCTCTTCTTATCTTGTGTTTTTAGGACATAAATTTGTAGATTAACGTTCACTTTTTAGCTGGAATGGTACTTTTTATCAAGCGTCATGCTTTCTGAAGATAAGATATACAAGTGGTAAATCGTTCGATAGATAGATAAAAAATTCTCAGATTGCAAACAGATGTAGACTGACCTATTTCATCGAGCAAGAGAGCCATCTACTGGTGGTACAAGGATACTCTTTCTTTATCCCTCCTCTAACACTTCATTTTTTATATTACAATACATTCTATATTTGAAATAGCCTAGTACATGTCCAGCATATCCCCACGTTTCCAGCAGGATTCAACTTCTGTGCCAGGTTCAGCTCTGGTTGGTTCCGCGAAAACGACAACAGGCCCCTTTATCCAAAGTTTAGCATCACAGGTGTGAGACGCCATCTTCCTCACTTCGTACCCTACAAAATACTTGGACACGTTTAGCTGGGACACCTTCTACACATTCCAATTTACCTAGATGTGCCCATTTTCACTAAGTGACCTCCTTCACAATTCATGCATTCAATCCTCTTAATATCCTTTGGATCTACATTTTAGATGAGAGAAAGAAATTCGTTCAGAATCTATACATTCAAACAAGATTCTACAGTGTTTAGCTAAATGCGCTTTATTTGCTCTTATCTGCCCCCTATTTTACTGCATTTAATCCTGTACTTCAGAATACTGTAATCTGCCAAGTGTTTAACCTGTAGTATTTTGTATTTAATCATATCCTGATGTAACTATCACTATTATCTGGTGTATTATTGAATTGTATTTTGTCACACTTGTACTTTGCTTGAACAAAAGTTATTGTATTTCTCGCTCTTATTGTATTACTTGTATTGTAACACTTGAAATGTATTTGCTTATGATTGTAAGTCACCCTGGATAAGGGTGTCTGCTAAGAAATAAATAATAGACTACAGGCCGAACAAAGTTTGGGCCCAGTCACTGATGACTTGCTTTGGCACATATTACATGCACACATAACAAGAGGATTATGTTTCAATTTGTGCAGAATTTACCCTGACACACAATGTACAATAGTTCTGGATCTGTACACATTGTTACTATACATTCCCTTCTGTTCGCACAGAGTCACTCTGTGAGGTACGCCTTTCATCCAGAACACTGAAGGAGGCTAAAACTCACTGTTCAAATTTTCTGGTATCCAATTACTGTTCTGCCTCACATCATCAGTTGGCAGACACAATACAACTGAATCTGAATTAATTGATGAACCAACAGCTGTAGCTACTGAGATCCTCCATGCGAAAGGAGTCTATTTTACTGACCAGCCTAGCTGATTCAGCGTCACTTGCGACAGTATTATATTATGAATTTCTTAGCAGACGCCCTATCCAAGGCCACTTACAATTACATCACATTATTTTTACATACAATTCCCCATTTATACAGTTGGGTTTTTAGTGGAGCAATCTAGGTAAAATACCTTACACAATGGTACAGCAGCAGTGTCCCCCACCTGGGATTGAACCCACAACCCTCCAGTCAAGAGTCCAAAGCCCTAACCACTACTCCACACTGCTGGGTACTGACACTCCTTGTATGGAGTCTAATTAGAGTATGTTAGTATGAATTATAATAGTCTCATCATGAGCTAGGTCTCTAGCATTGATCAGTGCCATAGTCATGGCAGTGAAAGTTTTCTCTATTTTAGTAGATTTCTGTTCAGCACTTGAAAAATTGGAACCTATACATTTTAAAATGGGTTCCGAAGCCCAGGCACCGCCTCACTCAGTTGTTGTCTTCTGATTCCTACCCAGGATAATGCACGTATGTAAATTTCAACCACCATGTGTGCATACCAATAGCAGACTGAACTGCTAGTTGTAATTGTTTCAAACAATTGAGGTCTATTTCAGTGAATGAGAATGGTTTCCTTGTTAACAGCTGGTCTAGAGGGGCAGTCAGATGTGCATAGGCTGGAACAAAATCTCAAGCAAAGTTTAACAGCCCTAAGATAGCCTGCTAAATTCAGCTGACATATTACTTGATTACATGCAAACTTAATATTTCTTAATATTAACCTTAAAACCCTTCTCTTGTAAGCATGTCAACAGTTTGTCCAAAGTGTTCCAACAGTATTTTTTGTTGTGGTGTAACAGGGTCAATAATGCCCTGTTCTCTTTCATATGTATTTGTCGGTTTTGTAGTATGGACAGAGCCAAAAAGTTAATCCATTTTAATGCTCAGCCTCCCAAATGATTGGGCATTAGCTGAGACTGTTTAGGTTTATTGTTCATTTAGTTGAGAATAACCATTTCCTAAAGAGATGCCCTATAGTTTGTAGATCAAATGCTTAGAGTACTAAATAAAACTAATGTGTTGTAAATTATATTAGATTGCTCCGGCTCTTTCAGCCAATCGGAGCACACAATTTACCTTCTCTATTCGACAATGAGCGAGTACCTCGGCCACTTAACAGTGTTCTCTTCATCGACCTCTTCCCTCTTTTCAATGAAATTGACAATTGACTAAATAAAGACTGCTAATGATTAGAAAACACATCTAGATCGCTTTTTAACTTGTACAGGTATATTAATAGTAAAACAGTGTAATATATTTACAGAAATACGAGCACAAATATTCAAGTGTGTGGGTTCTGTGTTGTGTGTTCACTTCTACTCATGCACAGACATTCATCGTCCTATAACCCTTTAATATACAATCGCTGGTTCCACAAACCATTAAAAAAAAAAAAAGTAAATAGATATTCTACATTTGTTTGCTATTTATACAGTGTATTGTCCTGGGTGTTATTTTCCTGACAGTTATTATTATTTACTATGTTTATTTGACACTTTTTATCCAAGGCAACTTACATAGAACTTGGATGCAAACTGTGCATCGGCTGCAGAGTCACTTACAACATCTCACCTGAAAGACAGAGCACAAGGAGGTTAAGTAACTTAGTGAAGGTCACACAGCGAGTCAGTGAGTGAGCCAGGATTTGAACCGAGGACCTCCTGGTTAGAAGCCATTTTCTTTAAACACTGGACCACACAGCCTCCTTCTTGCAGCACTTTCATTAAATGTCTATGAAGTCTTATTTGAAACCTTTCAATTAAAATTGAATTTGCTAATCCGGTAAGACTAAACAATCATGCTTTTTTACTTTTTAAAGTAACTCAGCTTTCTCTAATCCTGCAAGTTATTGACATGTAAGTATTTTAATTGTAACTTACAGGGTTTTCTATTTAGTTTCAAGGTGTGTGGCACTTTACACAAGGTAGTAGGGCCACCCATCTCATCGTGGTGCACAGGGCTTAAAATGGTGCAATTGTGGATGGTTTACGCATGTGCTAGACTAGTAGTGGTCTGCTTGTAGTGTCTGACAAAGTACTGCGTCAGTTCAATGTTTTATTTCCCGCACTGCTTACAGCATGGCAAGATCAACAAGAAGAGAAATGGTCTTCTGGAGCATCAAGGCCCCTGTGTAGCAGGGCAGTAGAGAGCCCTGCTGTGTAACTGTATTTTGTTTATTTTTAGAACAGGGTTTCCCCCTCCGCCCCTGTGTTATTTTGTATTTGTTATGATTTATTTATTGTATTTGTGACAGCATACCGCCGTGTTATATTTGTCGGCGAAGCGCCGTATGTCTTGTTATTTTGTTTATTTATAGATGACGGTGTAACCGGATGGTTTTGTTTCTTAAAACGTGTTCTGGCAGAGGCGAGATTGGTGCTCCTCCTCTGCCAGGAATAATTAATAAACTTGTGCAGAAGGTGGCCATTTCCCGAAATTAGGTGATTTAATTTGTTGCTAAATCAGGAGATGGTCACCTGCATAAAAGCATGCAGCTCGCCCCACTCGGGGTGGGACTAAGAGGAGTGAGGAGAGAGAAACCAAAACTTAAAAGAATATATACAGGAACAGTGAAGGCTACAGCCCAGCCTCACCTGTATTTGGTGTTTGAGATTTTTTTCTGTTTGAACCTTTTATTTTGCTCTGAGCACAGTGTTTTTATCTAAAATGTTTTTTTATTTTTGTTATTTAAAAATAAAACAACGTGCCACGTCTATTTATTTGAAAACTGCAGTGCCTGGTGTCAGTTTATTTACATTCCTGCTTCTGCCGTGACATCACCGACTTGGCCATGGGATCACCAGTGCCTCCTGGACGCAGGCAGAAGAGGGTACTGCAGTTTTTTTTAGATTTTTACTTGTTTGTGGAGAAAAGGAGAGAGGATGGGAAGGAAGAGCTGCAGAAAGCAGCAAAAGCGGCGGCAACAGCTGCCACCAGGGGACGTCGGCCCTAGCTACGTGGTAGACGAGCGGTGCCCTGGTTGTGGGGAGTTTGGGCTCACCGTGGCCATCTGCCCCACCCAATACCAGGGAGAGGAATGGGCTGCCCAAGCGAGCCAGGACCAGGTACCCTGGGGGAGACCCCAGAAGCGGGAGCTACCAGCCACGGCCACAAAGCAGGAGAGCAGCTGGGATGCCATCCTCTGGGTGGTCATGCATGACTGCTGGTGCCCCATCTGTGGTGAGCAGGGGCATTCCCCACTCAAATGTCCTCTCCTGCCAGAGGGGTGCATGCTGTGTCCACCGCCACCAGCAGAGGGTGAGTGCCTGCTGGTCCCGCTTCCATCACCTCCAATGGTAGGAGCAGAGCACCAGGAGCTGCCTCTGTCTCCACCACCACCATCAGAGGAAGAATACCTGCTGGTTCCATCTCCATCGCTGTGGGAGGACTGCGGGTCGCCCCACCAGCAGAGGTAGAGTACCTGCTGTTTCGCCGCCACCAGCAGAGGGAGCATGCCTGCTGGTTTCCCGCTTTGCAGCCAGAAGGGGAGGAGCCCCTGCTGCCTTTGCAGCCAGAAGGGGAGAAGCCGCTGCGCCTTTGCAGCCAGAAGGGGAGGAGCAGGATCTGCCTCTCCTTCAAGACAGGACTAACCTGGACAGGAGGCTGGCGGTCCACAGCCGCCCTTGCATAGGTTGCTGAGCCGAGCAAGGAGGAAAACTGTTGAGTCGCAACGGCTAAGAGGGCCAACCCCAGCATCACCGCTGGTCCTGGCTCCTCCTGCAATCGCCTCGAGGGTCAGCTGCCGCCCTGTCATGCACGCCTGGGGTTGCTAGTTCGCTATCGCCCGCCCAAGGATGCCTGCCCGCATTGCCGGGCTGCCTGCTGCCCGCACCAGTTACAGGGCACGAGGGGGAAATGGAGCTCCCGCTGCCGCCTCCATGGCCAGGGGTCCCCCTCCCAGGTGGCCATCTCCTGAATTAGGCGATTTTAATTCGTTGCTAATCAAAGAGGTGGTCACCTGCATAAAGCATACAGCTCGCTGCACTCGGGGTGGTGTACAAGAGGAGCGTGAGAGGAGGAGAGAGAAAAACTTAAAAGAATATATACAGGAACAGTGAAGGCTACAGCCCAGCCTGACCTGTATTATTTATTCTGTGTTTGAGATTTGTTTCTGTTTGAACCTTTTATTTTGCTCTGTGAGCACAGTTTTTTGTCTAAATATTTATTTTATTTTGTTTAAAAATAAACCAAGAACGTTTCTATTTGAAAACTGCAGTGCCTGGTGTCAATTTATTGCACGTTCCTGCTTCTGCCGTGATATCACCCGACTTAGCCATCCTGTCACACTACAATACAAGACTGGATGAAAATGTGTGTGGAACTAGTGACCACACCTTTAACTGTGTATAGGTTTAATCTGGGAAACAGCGCTGCAGCTCCCATGCTTGGTATTAGTCAAGTCCTGATCGGGCAGCATGTACTGTAACAGGCAGCTCTTATGATTACATGTTTATTTTACTGCAGTCAAGTAAGCTGCAGTACTTTTTATTTTTCAACAGTACACTTCCTAATTACAGTATTTCTATGCATTCTGTTTTCACCTTTCTGGTCAGTTTGAGAAATACTTTGTTTTCCCTGCAACAGCTGACCCTGCTTTAGTAAAAAAAAAAACACACCACATTACGGTTTTATATTGTAGTAACATCTTTAAATAACCATGCTTGCTTTGGCTGAAGAGACATTATCAGTTCATGTAACTCCGGGATCTGCTGCACGATTAAATCATCCTTAAACTCCTGATGGTAAACAATGTTGTGAGTGTGATGCAGTTTGGTAATGCAAACACAGATATTTATAATCCTGTTTTTAAAAGGTTTTATTCTAGGTCTGGCGACCAACAATAATCCCCAGGCAATACACAACAATGTGTACTGCACGGGGTAAATAACAAGGGAAATGCAGTCCCAAATAATAAACTGTATCCAACCCACAATAACACAGACACGGTCACCAGTCCTAGGTGCATGCAGTAGTGCTCTAACTAACTGATTAAAACACACCATGCTGCAAAGATTGTAGAGACAGCTGCACTCGTTTACCAAGGGCAGTGTTTGCACCAACCACCATTTCTTCTTTTTGTTTGTTTTTAAATATGACTGCAGAGTTTACTGACCTTTTTGTTTCTGAAGAACAAAAAATAAAGCTGTAGATACAACCAAGGTGACTCTACAATACTCACTGTCATTTTTGGGGAAAATATTGGGAAATGTGTCACAGTGATGCTGGTGTATCACTGAGTAGAGGGAATTCATCGTACCAAATCACATTAGAAAAGTGTTTTTAATCTTTAAGCTGTGTACCACTTTCCAAAAAAAGTAGTCCACTGCGTACCCCCATCTGAGAGAGTCATAATAAAATGAAAACAGAAAAAAGGTCTGTACAATAACATCATACAAAAAATGCACAAGCCTTGGAGTGTGATGGATACAATTATAAAAGTTAAGGTATTGTAATGGGAAAATATACATTATATTTACTTTTGGATAAAAAATAGTCCTCAAACAGGTTTCTAGTTGTTGGAAACATCAACATTATTTTATTGTAATTGCTAAATAAATAAAATCAACGAAGCTCCATGCTAAAATCAGTCACTCAGAAAACCGGTGCATTAGAAGACACCACATTACCAACAGATACAGTTTAATAGTCATTTAAATTCCATTGTCCTGACCTGGTAAATTCTTACCTTCCAGCTGCCCCTTATTTTAACAATTTCCATATCAAAAATTGAATTTTTCTTTTGACAGTTCATTCTTAGCCCCCAAGTAAATATTCTGGACAGTTTTCAAAAAACAATTTGTTTTATTTTAACAACACACGTTGGTGTTGTTGATATGATAAACGCGATTCGCTTCAGGTACTGTATTTGATTTGTTTCAAAAGGTTAAACGATGGCCCGTGTTACACAGAACACTAAAATAAAATGTCAAATATACAATATGTATTTCGTTGGTTTTGTGGATTTGCTACATTTTTAATACTGCATATAATGATATGGTTTTGAGAATACTACTTGCCAAAAACCGCGACTGCACCTGAACTGTATTACATAATTTACTTTATTCTGATTCCAGTGGTGTTCTCAATGCAAGATATATTGTATACAGAGCTGTATAAAATCATACACTTGTGGTGTTAGCAGTGGGATGAAAAAGAAGTAATCCAGCGTTGAGCAGGAGCAGATAGAAGACGGAGATGGACCAGTGGCTGTGGGACAACCCCAGCCATCATGGAACCAGTGCGATGGCTTAACAGGAGGATCTCCTCGGTGGCCTGGAGGAGCAAGGTTGGTGCCTTGCCTGGGGGTTCTGGGCACCAAGTGGCTGCACCTTCCAGGAGGAAGAGGACCTACTGCCTGCCTGAAACAAAAGCGGAGGAAGGGCGGCCGTTCCTGGTGGTTAACAAGGAGCCTGGACCATCTCCATGCACGTGTGAAATGGAAGACCTGCCACCACCGCTGAGAGGGGCGCCGCTGCCGCCTGAGAGAGAGCCGCCACCTGAGAGTCGCCCCGCCTGAGAGAGTCTCCCCTGCCTGAGAGAGTTGCCGCCTGAGAGAGTCGCCGCCTGAGAGAGCTCCCCCCTGCCTGAGAGCTGTCGCCGCCTGAGAGAGCTCCCCTGCCTGGAGGCTCCCCCCTGCCTGAGAGAGCTGCCTGGGCCGCTGAGAGCCCCGCCTGAGAAGGCGTCAGCCTGAGAGCCCCTGCATGAGAGAGCCGCCTGAGAGCTCCCCCTGCCTGAGAGAGTTCCCCTGTCTGAGAGAGCTCCCCCGCCTGAGAGAGTCAGCCTGAGAGAGTCTCCTGCCTGAGAGCCGCCTGAGAGAGCTGCCCCGTCTGGAGCTCCCCTGCCTGAGAGCGCCCGCCGCCCGGAGAGCTCCCTGCCAGAGAGCCATCTGAGAGCTCCCCTGCCTGAGAGAGCTCCCCTGCCTGAGAGTCACTGCCGCCTCAGGCTCCCCCCTGCCTGAGAGCTGCCGGGAGAGGCCAGCGCCACCTGAGAGAGCTCCCCTGCCTGAGAGAGCGCCGCCGCCTGAGAGCTCCCCTGCCTGAGAGCGCCGCCGCCGCCTGAGAGCTCCCCTGCCTGAGAGAGCGTTGCCGCTGCCGCCGCCTGAGAGCTCCCCTGCCTGAGATTAGCCGGGCTGCCGCCTGAGAGAGCTCCCCTGCCTGAGAGGCTGCTGCCTGAGAGAGCCCCCCCTGCCTGAGAGTGCCAGCACCGCCGCCGCCTGACAGAGCCTCCCCCTGCCTGGAGAGCCGCCCCTGCCTGAGAGCCTTCGCCTGGAGAGTGCCAGCGCCGCCTGAGAGAGAGCTCCCCTGCCTGAGAGCGCCCGTCGCCTGAGTTCCCCTGCCTGAGAGGCGCTCGCGCAGCTGGAGGCGCTCCCCCGCCTGAGGCCGGGCCGCCTGAGAGATCGCCTCACCTGGAGAACTCCCCTGCCTGAGCGTCGCCTGAGAGAGCGTGCCGTCAGCTGAGAGAGCTCCCCCTGCCTGGGAGAGTCGCCGCCTGAGAGAGCTCCCCTGCCTGGAGAGAGCTCCCCTGCCTGAGGCGTCGCCGCCTGAGAGCTCCCCCTGCCTGAGAGCGTCGCCGCCCGAGAGCGCCCCTGCCTGAGGCGTCGCCGCCTGAGAGCCCCTGCATGAGGGCGCCGCGCCTGAGAGCCCTGCCTGAGAGCGCCGCCGCCGCCCTGAGAGTTTCCCTGCCGAGAGAGCTCCCCTGCCTGAGAGAGCGCGCCGCCTGAGAGACTCCCATGCCTGAGGCGCCGCCGCCTGAGAGAGCGCCCGAGAGCTGAAAACCCCCTGCCTGAAGCGCCGCCCGCCGAGAGCTCCCCCCCTGCCTGAGAGAGCGTGTTTGCCGCTGCCTGAGAGCTCCCCTGCCTGAGACAGCGCCGCTGCCGCCTGAGAGAGCTCCCCCCTGCCTGAGAAAGCGCTGCTGCCTGAGAGTATACGTAACTGGAACCAGCAC